>JARHVA010003104.1:1692500-1900000 GCA_037957365.1 Torreya grandis | reverse complement strand
CAGGACACTTCCCACTTTCAAATAGGAGAGGACACTTGGCCGATTCCTTATTTCATACTTGAAAACCTTCTTATTGTTTAGGACGCACTAGAAAATGACACTTGGCATGTTCCACAGCACCTATCAAAGGCACACAACACTGTCTATGTAATGTATACTCTTTTTGTGTCTTTACTCAGGAGTGCTCTACCTTTAACACTTGTCACAATCCGCTTCTTCAAAACTTTAAAAAACTTAACAAGAAATAAGACCCACAACATTTCTTGCCTTAGCAACTTCAAAAAGGGGATAGTGATAGGTGGTGCTTTCTGTGCATCTTTAGCCAGGGACATGTGGTAGTCTCCACTACATTTAGTTACCCTTCGAGAATCCAGTAGAAGGTGACACTTGGCAGCCTCTACATCACTCTATCTCTATTATAGAAACATTCAGGCCTCATTTCATACTTACATAGACAGTGACACTTGGTAGCTTCTGCTTGCCTCAAAAATAGAACCCGAGACCCACCACAGTCTTTACATATCAATGAAATAAAATAAGATAATTCAAATGTTGACACATGGCATCTTCTACTCTCTTCATCTAGGGATACTTGGCATCTTCCATTACTTTTAGCAAAGCATATTAAAATCTTTTGTGATTGCCACCTGGTGCCTTTCACTTGATCCTAAGGAAAGATTATTGAAAAGAAGCTTTTGAGACATATGAGAAACATGAGATGTGGATGCTGACACTTGTTCTACTTTGCTGAGTTACTATGGGAAATGTGGCACATCCCAAGAAACTTTTAGAAATTATGAAAGGTGCCTCAGCTGATGACACTTGGCAGCTTCCTCTTGATTTTGACACTTAGACAAAATTGAGGCAAAAGAAATTTGAGCCCATGCTCTGAGTCAAAACTGCTCTGTCTCAAACCAAAGTGTGTGGGGACAAAATTTGTATCATGCAACTAAAAATAAAAATAAAATGTAGAGTATTTTTTATTATACAGTTATTGGTGACCCTAAGGGCTTTTGAGCCTACTTAAAAATAATCCACAACTCCCGCATGATCAAAATGTGACAAAAAAATCACAGCTTCAGTAGGGCTATCTGATAAGTAGACCACTCATCGTCAGATAATCCCTACTTATTTTGCAATTCATTGAAGGCTAAATTAAGGTTGATAATATCTTTGTGTGAAAAATTCTACAAAATTTGAACTATAGCCTTCAATTTAAATTCAAGCTGGGAAACAAGAATCAAAACAACTTCTACTTTAGGTTCTAATGAATCTTCCCTTAAATCTTGAAAATTTGCATGATCATTCTGCCTAGCCAACAACAAAGGTTTAATTTCATCAATCATCAGCATAGTGTTGTCATCAGGAAAAGGGGAAGGAAGACCTAATTACATTGAGTCTTCAATGTGTTGTTTCATTTCACTGATTCCTTCTTTCATCACATCTAGAAGCTCTCTACAATTGATTACGGTGGAATTGTAATTGAGAACCTCATTTACTCATTTACTAGTGACCATTCTGTCATTAATCCCTGTTGCTGACAATGTTCCATCAGTTGCATAATATAGATTTTAGAGCAGCATTTCAGATCTAATACTCTCCCAAAAACTATAGACAGAGTGTCTTCAACTAAAGTCTCCACCTTTTCACACAATTTTTGTGCATTTAGCAGAAAGGTTAGAGAAGGTCTGAGCCAGGTAATCTCCTGAGAGATTTTTTTCCATATTGATTCATAAAGATCCTTCACCATTTTTAACACCCCTACATTCTGTGGCCTATTAGTCAACTCAAGTGTCAATTGTTCTACCCTTTATCACTTAGCTTGAAGTTGGGCCTATATAGCCGTGGTGTTATTTTGTTCATTCAACAGCTTCTGTTGAAGTTGAGTAACCTGTAGAAGGCTTTCCTCACATTTTTCCTAGAATGTTGCCTTTTCCCACCTTAAGGTTGTCATTGCATCCTTTACCTATGTTAGCCCTACTTTCAAAGAATAATTTTGGGCCTAAATAGCCTGGTGAGTCTGAAGAGAAATAGTATCTTGCAATTGTTTATTAAGATTCTCTATTTCAATATTCTTGGTATTGATCTCTATGGTCAAACTGCTACAGTTTGCCTTCTCTTTGGCCAAATCAGCCTCCATCTTCTATAGCTTCCTTGATATTTTTAAATAATCTTTAGCTACTGTAGAAGTAGATTAATTTAATAGCTCAACCTTATCTTGTGGTCTGAACAGGGACATGTTTATTACCACTACATTTATTATGTAATCCTCTGGCTACATATGCTCATTTGGCTTGACTATATTTGGTGACAAATGGGTCACTATCAGTTGCTACTAAATTGGGTCAAATTGCAACCTCAAATGTGGTGTAGCCAAGGTTTTATTCTCTTTGATCCTATTTTTCTCCCTTCAGGCTTCCCTCACCTTCTTAGCAACATCTGCTTGAGTTTGGAAGGTAAAAGGAGAGGAAATGTGCCCACCAGCAAAAGGATAACCTTGTGGCAAGCCATATGGAATAACCAACTGTTGACTAAGGGGAAAAGTGAGGCAATGATATAGCTTGAGTGTGGATAGACGGGGCAAAATGAGAAATGGGCAAAATGGAGGTGGCAGGGGATGTCATTTGGCTAGATGGAAGCATCATCCCTATAAGAGAAGAAAGAGATTGAGAAGGAGGAGAAACAATACTTACCTGATGAGTAATTGGGGTACTTTGTGGTTGGTGTTATGAGGGTTCCACCCTCTCTTCTGTATCTAGTTGGAACCTCAGCCTTTTATGTCTCCTTGGTGTTTCTTCTTCTGGCTGTGCTCCCTTCTCTTCAATATTTACCACTATTTCTAGTGGTGCTTGTGTATAACTGGGAACCTCAAGGACTGACAATGATGGAGAAGATTTTGGTGGTGAAGATACCACACTCTTGTTTTTTGATGGTACTGAGAGATTGGGGCCAAACAGTTACATCGACTACCATTGAAGTTTGCACTGGGGCCTGCGATGTTTGGCTAGATTCTACTCTGGCTTCTGTCTCACCACCCTATGTCTACAAATTGCTTGTATCAGGGCTAGACATAGGAGATAGATGGCATTCATCCCAGAGCTCCTCCCATTTCTCATTTGAATCCACATTTCCAAAAGAGTGGGTTGTCTCACCAATCTCTTGCCTATATTTCCAATAGGCTTCTATTTTTTCAGCGTTCCAGTCTTTATTCTTTAAATCTCTTTGTAAACCAGAATTCATTATGATTTTGGGGTCAAAATCCCTTTGCTTAACATAGAAATTTTCCCATGGTCTATTTTGTTGAAGAGGCAAATTCATCAATTCAACATAAAACTTAGGAATATCCTCCCTAGAATTTTTCCTATTTTCCCAAAAGGGGTGGCCCTCATGTGTAATTCTAGTAGCAACCCTATTAGTCCTGATCCATGAAGCTAAGAAACCATTTGGGTCATATACCCATTTATCTTCAATTAGAAGGAAACCCAAGAAGTCTAGCTTTCTAAGAAAAATAATCTCAGCATCTCTGGCCTCTAATGCCATGTTGTTTGTCATTCATGGGATATCATACATTTTCCTCTTCTTCTTCCCAGAGCCATATTCATTGTCTACCATAGACGACTGCCTGGTGACCTCTAAGAATGCTAATCTAAGGGTCAAAATCTTAGGTAGCAACACTGATTCCCCACAAAAAACATGAACTCTAATAATAGTATGATGGAATCCAATAAATTAATCACAAGGGATAGGGCAATTGGTCATAAGGTTTGAAACACTTGGAAATAGTCTATTTATAACTGGTTCTAGACTCAGATGACAAAAAATAGGGGCAAAAAAAAGTTCCCAGAATTCATGTGGGTCACTAGTTTTGGACAAAATATCTGTCCATGCAGACATAGGGGTAGTCCTTTGTAGACCGAAACTTGGATCATACATATTAAATGCATGTGTTGGGAAAATATGCTAGAGTTCTGATACAACATAAGGTGAAACAAATAAGAGGAATACATGAAAATCCCTTTGGCTCTGAACTGGGCAAGTTGTTCCACCATTGAATATGCAATCTGCTTAGAGAAATCAAGCTGATACTCCTGAGTCTTGTCAACAGTTTTCAATTTGAAGAGGAGAGTCATTTGTTCCTCATAAACGGTTATATCATCTTTCATTCTAAAAATGAAAGCCATCATGGAAAGTGCATCTTGACTAGCTTGGGTAAATTATGCTCTTGTTGTCAGTAGTGTCAGCACAGTAGTATCATCATCACCTAATTGTAGCTCTATTTTTAGAAACCTCAATTGAGTATTGACGTTTTCCCACATTTTCTACATTTTGGAAATGGTGGGAAACATGGTTGTCTTGTCATGGTGCAGGGCTAACATGTCTTTGATAGCCTTTGGTGTAGTTTGCATTGTGAATGGCCCCTATTGTATGTTATTTTAAGGTGCATGAAACAATCCAGCACATATTTCAACTAAGTTAGGGCATGGATGCAAAGCTGAGACAATGAATTGTGCCAGTTGGGAAGTCAATATCCTCATTGTGAATGTCTCATATTGTCCAACCTTAGCCCTTTGAAGACACCTTTGATGTGCCCCTTCTCTGAGAGTTTTGCTACTAGTTCTTTGAATAATTGGGTCCATGATTCCATCTGCATAATATTTTACCTTTGTTGGGTCATTTGCTTGACCAACTTCAGGGACTCTGGGCCGTGGGTAGGTCTTTAATGGTTGCTCAGGGGCTGAAGCATATGATTTGCTTGTAAGAAACTTATTAAGGGATTCATAAATCCTAGACCCTTGTTGTGAAGACTGTGCTCCCTCCATATCTATATCTATTCTATAAAATAGTGAACTACAGTAACATGTATAAAGCTTTTGCAATAAGGAAGCACTTTCACTTAAGTAGGTTTACTATGAGCTAAAAATGCAAGTAGTAGGGGTTTTCTAGAAAACACAAGAATATTTGAGAAACTGTAAGCTTTAACTCTTTCTATGAGGTATTTATTGACCCATCAAGTCTTAAAATGACATTAAACTCAGATAACCATTAGCAAATCTTACTAAATCTTCATGGAGCATCGAGTTAGACACGTCATGCAAGTGGCTGCGCAAGGTACCTTGGGGAATTTCAGATTTGGGAGATATTTTAAAGTGTCGAGAGTTTTTTAAAATTTTGAAAAAAGCTCTATGTTGTGGCTATGTGTTCAAAGCACACTTATTTAAAAGAAAGAGCAGGAAAGAAAATGGGAAAACAAATCAACTGAGAAAGGGAAACTATCTAACTATAATACATTAGAGACACAGGTTAACTGAAATGCTTCAAGTAGATCCCATTCACAAGAATCTCTTCAGGTTCACCTTCCATTGTTTCCATCTCAAACAAATTCTTCTATTTATATGCATGAATTTTATAGGGGCCAATCCATAATGCTTCAAATTTAGTATGTTGACCCAGCTTGGCGGCTCTTGCATCCCATTTCAAAACAAATGAGCCTACTTCAAAATGAGGATTTGAAGTCCTTTTATCAAAGTAGTCTTTAATTATTTTTTGATGCTTAATTAATGAATCATGTGCCGCATCCCTCTTTTCCTGAACTTCCAAAAGTTTGGCAAGTCTAACCTACATGGGGCCATTTTCTTCAATTTCAACCTATTTTATTAGTTAGAGAGTAGGAATTTCCAAGCTTAGAGGTATTACGACAGGCTTGCCATAGACCAGTTCATATGGGGACATTTTCATCCCCTACTTAGGTGTAATTCTATCATCCCATAGTGCTATATTTAGCATTTTATGCCATTCTCTGTGATGATCAGAGCCTATTCTCTTGATGAATCTAATCAGGTTTTTATTAGTTAATTTTGCCAAACCATTACCCTAAGGGTAATAATTAGAGGAAGTTTTCAGATATATTCCATGCTTTAATGCAAATTCAGATACTTTAGACCTTAAAAATGCTTTAGAATTATCTAAAATTATGGTGTGAAGATCCCCAAAGCAAGTAGTGATAATCCCTAAAAAGTCTAGGATCACATTTTATATTGCTTCCTTAAGTGGCACTGCCTCAATCCATCTAGTGAAATAATATGTGGCAGTTAAAATCCATTTGTGACCCATAATAAACACTATATTTATCATTCCAATGAAGTCAAGACCCCATTAAGCAAAATTTTCATCAACAATTATAAGACTGAGAGGCATTGCTGCATTCTTTCTCATTCCCACATAATATTGACAAGATTGACATTTTTTAACCAGTTGATAACGGTTTATAAATAAAGTAGGCCAAAAATAACTTGCCTCACTTATCTTTATAGCTATGGTCTTTGTAGAAAAATGTCCACCTGAGACTCCATGATGCATTTCATGCAGTATTTTCTTAGCCTCATCCTTCTCTACACATCTTAAAAGCTTGCCATCAGAATTTCTCCTAAAAAGAACTTGTTCAATTAAAACAAAATGGATTCATTGCATCCTATATTATCTCTTCTTGTTTTGAGGGAGTTCTCTTTGGTAAATCCCATATTTCATAAAATGAATCCTATTTGTGACCCAGGAGTTCTGATCAACCTCTTGTATCCTCAATACAGTTTCCTTTTTCATTTTTGAATCTGTTTCTATAGGTATCATCTTTTCAAGCTCTTGAGTCATGTATTGGCATAACCCCTACCTGTGACTAACTTAGTGGGTTTGACCTCTACATCATATTCAAGGATCTTTTTTACCCAGTTTGCCTTTTTTTCAGTAATTTCACCCTCCATAATGTATTCTCTGACACTTGGGTGAGCCACAAGTATCAGAATCTTACTTCCTAATACTATATGCCTAAATTTCTTGAGGGCTTTTACCATAGCATATGTTTGTTTCTCTATAAAGTTGTATCTAGTTTCATATTCTCTAAGAGTCCTTGAGAAAAAGGCTATTGGATGCTCTCCCTCCTGTCTATCATCCTTTTGTGTTAGAACAAAAACAATACTGAGCTCTCCTCCATAGACATACATTACAAAAGGCTTAGAAAAGTCTGGATTTCTAAGTACTGGGGCTGTTGAGATAGCTTTCTTGACCTCTTCAAAGGCTTTCCTTCCTTCCATAGTCCACTTGAAAATCAGGTCTTTTTTTATTAAGAGTGTCACTGGTCTTACTAAGCCTGCAAAGTCAAATATGAACCGACTGACAAAATTAATCTTCCCTAAGAAAGATTGAATTGTTTTCTTATTTACTGGAAGAGATAAGTTCATTATAGCTTCCACTCTTTTTGGGTCTATGGAGACTCCTTTAGATACTATATGGCCCAATAATTTACCTTGAGGTATGACAAAGATGTATTTCTTAGGATTCAAGGATATTCCAAATTCTTGGCATTTCTTAAAAATAGATTCAAAATGATCAATAGGATTTTTTGAAAAAATAGTAAGATCATCAAGATAAATTAGGATGATATTATTTATAAGTTCCCCAAATGCTACATCCATAGCTCTTTGAAAAGTGGCTCCTACATTTGATAGGCCAAATGGCATCTTAGCATATGCAAATATTCCCCATTTGATAGTAAAAGAAATCTTGTATTGGTCTTCATCAGCCAACCAAATCTGATTGTACCCATAAAAACCATCTAGCAAGGAAAATCTCTCTGATCTAGCCATAGTATGTAAAATTTATTCCATATATGGCAAGGGATAGTGATCTTTTAGAGATGCTCTATTCAAGTCTCTGAAATCTACACATAGTCTTATGTCACCATTCTTTTTCCTGACTGGTACTAGATTTGATACCTAGGTTGAGTGCTTGATTGGAAAAATTATTTTGGAATCTAAAAGTTTCTTCAACTCATCTACCATTAGAGATTGAATCCTTGGATTTACTAGCCTCTGCTTCTGTCTGACTGGCTTATATCCTTCAGTTAGCTCTATTGTGTGTTGAATGATCTCAATTATATCCATGAAGGTCTTCATAGCTCTAGGCTATGACTCTATCATATATTTTACACAAGTCAATTAGTCTTTCTCTTTCCTCTTGTGTTGTAGAATTTCTAATTTTTAATTTTCTCCTTTCACTCACCTCTATTTCAGAATAATCTGCTTTGTTTACCTGGAACCTTTTCTTTTCTAGGCCTACATCTTCTGGATCAAATAGATTTTGTAAAGTGATTAAGCCTTTGGGAAGCTTATTATTCTTTAATTATATAATTTGATTCCCATATGCCTCTTTAATCTTTGGTTGCAATTGATTAGCGAATTCCCCTGATTGTTACAAGAATGAGAGTACCTAAGAATCATTCTCAAATACTTGCCAATTCTCATCGTTATTTTGGATAGTTGGTCTTAAAATAGCTTTTATTAACTCATTATTAACTAATAGGCTAGTTGTTGGATCAAACTACGAGCCAATCTGTGCCATCCTATCAGCTTCAGAATTTTGGGTTCTTCGAACTACTTCAATATTGAAAGATTCAAAATCTTCTATTAAGTTCCAAATTCTGTGTCTATATAACCTCATCCTTATATTTTTGGCTATTGCCTTTTCCCTAATTTTCTTCACCACTAATTATGAATCTCCTTTTACTATTAAATTCTTTATTCCCTTTCTCTTGGCTAAAATGAGCCCATGAACTAAGGAATCATATTCAACATCATTATTGGTACAAGCAAATTGAAAATGAATAGATCTCAAAATTTTCTCCCCATTTAGAGCAACAAGACAAATTCCTGCTCCAACACCACTTTTACTTCTGGCCCCATCAAAATTTAAGGTCTAGATTTCTGAATCTTTTTTAGATTTTTGAATAATTGGTGTCTCTTCCCTTAAAACATTTGGGATTACATGATCTTCATCAAAAATGACATAAGTGCCTAGACCAATAGAGTCATAATTTCCAAATGGATCAATATGCATCATAGCTAACAAATGGTTATTTTCTTCTTCTTGGTCATGTTCATTCCAATCACCCAACTCTTCAACAAAAACCCTTTCTCCTTTATTCAACATAGCATGATCTGCCTCCAATTTTGATGTTGGTTCATTGGTGATGTGATCCTTTGATAGTGGTTAAGATAGAATTTTCATCTTTGAACCATATTTGGTTCTTAGGATGAGGTGAGACCAATCAAGGGACATATATCCTCCTATTTTGGCTGTAAAGTCTCTGGATAAACATAAACCAAAAATAAGAGGTATATCTATGACTACTACATCTTGATTGACAATTATATTGAGACAAGTATATAATTTCAATGAGAGTTGTTTAATTTTCTCTATTGTTTGGACTGATTTGCCATCTAGCTGCATAACTCCTTTAGTAAGTGGTTCATACTTTATTTTTAAAGCATTAGTGATTTGCTTAGGCATTACTGTAGTACTAGCCCCTGAATCTATCAACGCATTATGCAAGAGTTTCTTTCCAAACTATCAGAGTCAAATAGAAAGGCTCTGGTTTGGATTTACTTACCTCTGTTGTATTGTTCACAAAGGTTATTGTCTTCAGAAGAACTGTGTCCTTGAGCTTTTCTTTATCAACAAGTCCTTCTTTGGTGCCATTATGTTTAGGCACTACTTGGCCTTGTAGAGCTTCTTATAACAACATCTTTTGTTCAAGAATAGCTAATATGTCCCAAATTGATACTTGTGTTGGAGTCCTCTTCAAATGTTCCACCACATTCATTGGTCCTAATGCTTGAGTTCTTTTAAAATAAGGATATCTTTCTTTTTCTTGAACTTGTGCAGGAATCACTTGGTTCTGCACTAGCTGAGGCACTTCTTGTCTAACAATTGTGTTTCATTGACCTTGAAATGGAGGATTCTCTATAACTTGATTATTTGCATCTTCAGGCCATTCCATCATTCTTCTCTTTGATCTAGTATAGTAGTCTAATTATACCATTGGTTTCTTGGAAGCAGAAGCTTCATTCAAGAATACTAATTCTTAATCTTCAACCCATGAAAATAGAGCATGTTTAGGGACTATTTCTTCTTCTTGTTGCAAAGACATCCCTTGCATCTGAGCCATCAAGACTAAATTTTGCATACCAAGAGACTGATAAGTGTTAGGTTGTGGAGCTAAAAGCTTCACCAGTATGCAAATGGAGAAGGTTGTTAAGTGTCACGGTAATCGATGTCGGTCAATCCAACCAACGTTGGTCAGGAGTAGAACAGAAGATGCTGACATCGATCATGGATCAGTCGATGTCGGTCATCTCTAGACAGACATGGACCGACATTGATCACCTGTGTGATTCCAAAACTGTTAGTTACACGAACAGTTAGTTTAACGAACCACTTATTTGCATGTAAAGACTAATTTTAGTCTTAAGTCTGCGTTTCTAATTATTGTTTGCATGGGATCTATTTAAGAGACCCATGGGGCTGTATTGTATGTGTAGAATCATAAGGACTTGCAAAGGCAAGGACAAGGGTTCTTCCAAGTTGTGTAAGATCTAGGTTTGCAGGTGTGCAAGACCAAGTTGATTTATAGGTTGTGCAAGATCAGGTGAGATCTACATGGTAAGTAAGGTCAGTTGATCTGCAGGTGTGTGTGTGTAAGGTCAAAGGAGATCTGTGGGATAGCAAGGTCAAAGGAGATCTACAACACAACAAGGAGCAAGATCAGAGAGATCTACTTGGAGTACGTGGTGTACTCATTGGTACTGGAAGTAGACAAAAACTTGGCTATTAAGTTGATTGTCACTTACTGGTTGGTGGACTGGCAGTATTGTTACTGATTGGTTGAAACAACAACTCTGTGTTTGAGTTGATTGTTTGTAATTGATAGAGAGAACTCTTGAGGGAGAATTACTGGTATGTCCTAGAGGTGTGGGAAGAGTGTGATTTCTTCATTGTATTTCTTTCTGGAAGAGTATTAATACGATATTGTATTGTCTCTCATATTCTGTGTTATTTTTGAATTCTAGTTACATTTTACTTTTGGTTTAATTCTGTGTTTAGTTGCTTATACAAGGTAATCAATTGTGCTCCTAATCCTGACAAGTGGTATTAGAGCTTTATGTTCTAGATCTTGACAAGTGGTATTAGAGCCAGGTTCATCAAGCTTGGTTAGGTACACTAACAGGTGGTCAGATCATGTTAAGTGTTTGTTGATTACAGGTCACTCTCAGGGGTTTTTGATTGAGTGAGAGTAAAGCAATGGTAGAATAAAGTAAGCTAAGAATGGAGAAACTCAATGGCAAGAATGATCAATTACAGAATTATGGAAAGAAAGAGCAAGTAAAGAAAGATTATTGGTTGGTAGAAGATCAGCTTGAATGAAATGAAGAAGCAGATGTTGCAGGTATTGTTGCACAGGATGCTCTTGTATGTTCCTTGGATAAAGTAGAATCTTGGGTTTTAGATTCTGTTGCCTCTTTCCATGCAACCTCAAATAGAGTATTTTTCCATGATTATGTCCATGGAGACTTTGGAAAGACTTATTTAGGGGTTGGTGAGCCTTGTCAAATTGTTGGCAAAGGGGAAGTGTGGTTGAAATTGCAGACGGCAACACATGGGTGTTGAAGGATGTCATGCATGTCCCAGTCCTGAAGAGGAGTCTAATTTATGTAGGAAAGTTGGGTGATGAGGGTTGCACATTAACTCTCACAGTGAAATCTTGGAAAGTTTCCAAGGGTGCACTTGAATTAGCATGTGGTAAGAAAGTAGGTACTCTTTATCTATCTACTTATATTATTGATTCTCCTTCTGTTGTAAAGATGTGGCTCTATAGGCTTGGTCACATGAGTGAAAAGGAGATGCATGTTCTTAAGAGGAAGTCTGATGTCTTTGACAAACATAAGAACTAGAAAGCCTTGGTTTTCATGGAGGAGATGATGGATAGAGATCAACTCAAGGGGCTGAATAATTTTGAGCAGATCAGTTTGGACAGGGTTATGATCCAAAGTGAGCTCATGGGTAAAAATTGTCACTCACAGGAAAACACAGTTATCGACGTCGGTCAAGTGAGAACTGACGTCAAACAGGTATGAACTGACATTGGTCATGTGCAGACAGGAAAAGTCGGTGATGTCGGGCAGGTGGACACCGACGTCGGTCAGGGAACTGGCATCGGCGATCAGGTGGAATTGACATCGGTTGGGGGCAGACCAAGGTTGACCAAAGAATGGATTTTGGGCAGACAGCAAGTTTTTAAGGCGTCTCAAATGCCCATGAAGAGGACTAAAAGGGTAAGTAAGCCTCAAATTCATTATTCGCCTTCTTTACACTACTTGTTGCTCATTGATGGTCAATAACCAGGAAGTTTTAAAGAGGCAGAGCAAGTAGAATCTAGGAAACAATGGGAGCATGGCATGAATGAGAAAATTGATTCCTTGGGAAAGAGCTAAATGGGAGATTTGGTAGAGTTTCCAGCCAGGATGAAAGCACTAAAAGACGAATGGATTCCTAGGTTAAAGAAAGGAGAGAATGGACACGTGAGACAAAAGGCTAGGTTATATGATCTTGAGCAGGCTCTAGGATAGTGGTACAGGTTTGATAGGTGTATGACAAAGCATAGCTTTAGTCAATGTCAATGTAATCACTATGTTTATTTTACCAGGTTGGATAATGGTTACGACATTATCTTGTTACTATATGTGGATGATATGCTTGTTGTAGATTCATACATGCAGGGATTTGCTGATCTAAAGGTAAAAGTAGTTCAGTGGTGTGCCAGGAAGGATTTAGGAGTGAAATTCTTTGGCATGAGTATCTCTAGAGATAGGAAAAGTCATAAGTTGAGATTGTCTCAGGATGATTGTGTGAATAAGGTAGTGGAGAGGTTCAATATGAAAGATGCAAAATTGGTTAGCACACCTATGGATGGACAGTTCATAGAATAGTGTCCCAAATCACATGATGAGGTTAAGTACATGTGTACTAGACCTGATATTGCCCAAGCAATGGGAGTTTTCAGTAAGTTTGTGGCCAATTCAAGAAAGGAGCATTGGAAAGCAGTTCAGTGGATTCTCAGGTATCTGAGAGGGACCAGCAGCAAGTATATATGTTATGCAGGGTCAAGCACTTCTCTACATGGTTGTGTAGATTCGGATATGGCAGGTGACTTGGATGACAGGAGAAGCACCACAGGATATGTGGTGGTTGGTCTTCAAGATTGAACTTGAAGAGGGATACAAGCCAAAAAACAAAATTAGATGATGTACAGGTATAGGTACAGGGGCAGCTATTTATCTCTAAGTGGGAGACTGTTAAGTTTTGGAGCTAAAAGCTTCACCAGTATACAAATAAAGGAGGTTGCTGAGTGTCACAGTAATCGACGTCGATCAGACCAATCGACGTCAGTCAGGAGTAAACCAGAAGATGCCGACATCGGTCATGGATTGGCCGACATTGTTCATCTCCAGACAGACAGGGACTGACGTTGGTCGCCTGTGTAGTTCTAAAACTGTTAGTTAAATGAACAGTTAGTTTAATGAACTACTTGTTTGCATGTAAAGACTAATTTTAGTCTTGAGTCTACATTTCTAATTATTATTTGCATGGGATCTATTTAAGAGACCCATGGGGCTATATTGTATGTGTAGAATCATAAGGACTTGTAAAGGCAAGGACAAGGGTTCTTCTAAGGTGTGTAAGATCTAGGTTTGTAGTTGTGCAAGACCAAGTTGATCTGTAGGTTGTGCAAGATCAGGTGAGATCTATATGGTAAGTAAGGTCAGTTGATCTGCAGGTGTGTGTGTGTGTGTGCAAGGTCAAAGGAGATCTACGGGATAGCAAGGTCAAAGGAGATCTGCAACACAACAAGGAGCAAGATCAGGGAGATCTACTTGGAGTACATGGTGTACTCGTTGGTACTGGAAGTAGGCAACAACTCAGTTATTGAGTTGATTGTCACTTACTAGTTGGTGGACTGGTAGTATTGTTACTGACTGGTTGAAACAACAACTCTATGTTTGAGTTGATTGTTTGTAATTGATAGAGAGAACTCTTGAGAGAGAATTACTGGTATGCCCTAGAGGTGTGGGAAGAGTGTGATTTCTTCATTGTATTTCCTTCTGGAAGAGTATTAATACAAGATTGTATTGTCTCTCATATTTTGTGTTATTTCTGAATTCTAGTTACATTTTACTTCTGGTTTAATTCCGTGTTTAGTTGCTTATACAAGGTAATCAATTGTGCTCCTAATCCTGACAAGTGGTATCAGAGCTTTATGTTCTAGATCTTGACAATAAGTTTGTGCATCTGAAGTGCTAGCAAATTGTCCATCCATTCTTCTTTGCTCTACTACCTTTTGTCATAGATTACCCATGGGACAATCTCTAGGTATATGAGCATTATTACAAGGAAAACACCACGCATTGGTGCTATCTACATAATTATTTTTCTTTGAACAATTTCTCTATTTGAATTGGGGGAACAATCTATGAGGGTGTAGGGACTGCCACTAATTGATTTGCTGGCTGAGGGTTATTTTACCTTTGATGACCCTGATATTGGTTTGGCTGTGATGGAAATTTATTTCCTTGATAGCCTTGATATTGAAGTCTGGGGTAAGGATTCTGTTGTCTCTTTATGTTAATTATCTCATTAGAAAATGTCCTTAAGATGTTTTTGATATCATCCATCTCAGATGACTGGGTAGGGACAAGTTCTTTAGCAGGTGGTTGAGGATATTTATACATAGACACAGGTGGGGCTATGGAATTATGGGATTTTTGAGGTAATGGCAAGGTAATTTCTGGGAACATGGGCATGGGAGGCCTTGGGGGCAACTTTCCAACATCTATTAAATTATTTTCAGCTCTGATTGCATAGTCATAGGCCTCTGGCAGAGTCTGACCTCCAAGTGACTGAATCATAACAGATATATCTAAATTTAAAGCCTTAAGATAAAACACTATAGCCATACCTGGTAATGGTCTAGCTGTAGTAGGAATCCTTTCCCAAGTATTTTGAAATCTAGAATTGAAGTCAGTCATTGCTTCTTGTGATGCTCTTTGAATAGTAATCAATTGTTGCAACAGAGAAGACTTATCACCTTTTTCTTCAAATCTTTCAAAGAAAAGATCTCCAAGTTGATCCCATGTAGATATTGTGTTTGGAGTCAAGGATCGATACCATTCTAGAGCCTTTCCTTTAAAAGAAGCTACTAATAATCTTATATCCACGTTCTATTGTGTGACCACATGTATAGCACAGACATTAGATACATCTTGAAGATGCTCTTCAGGTGTTTTGAAATCTTGCCAAATGAATTTGGGCAGAGCCTTCAAGGCATTTACTAGATTAGGGTCCCAAGTGGTTGGTGGTATTGGTAGGATCAAAGGATTTCCAGTGTTCCAACTTGCATAATTCCTTGGGGGTATAGGAGCTCCCATATTTACTCTTGGTATTTGTATAAACTGATTGACTCTTCATCTAGGACTAGTTACCAATGGTAAAAAAAGAATACCTAGATTTATAGCAGATTGAGATCTTGTCACTGGTCCATAGCTCTGACTCCTTGTAGCTCTCTAGTTCATACGTTCTTGAAATAAACTTTAAGATGGTGTCCCACTGGGCATGCCAAAAATTGTTGATGATTAAAATTGCACTATCTCTAACACCAACAATGGGAAGTTTCAGGAATATGGGACTTGCAACCTGAAACAACCTCCATATTTTAAAGAAGTTGGCTCTTCTATATATCAAGGGTATAATGGGAAAAGGGATAGGAATTAAATAGAAACACAAGTGTAACTAAAGAAACTGTAACTATGGTGATGCGCCTGAATTTAATTCGACCCTTAAGCACAGTGAAGCTATATGTAAGATTCAATTACATTAAAGAGTGAACAAGGCATGATCAATGTAAAAGATGAAAAATAATAGAAATAGAGGCTCACAACTCAGACTAATTTTGTAGTGACACAAAAAATATCAACAAAGGCACAAAACTCAATTTTATTATTAATTCTTCAGTCACATAAAAGGCACAAAAACATGCACAGTTACATAAAATTTCTAACTCAATAAAATAGAACAAAGGAAAATGATTTTCCTAATCACAGCTAAAAAAGTCTAAAAAATCTTGACAATAATCTCTCGCAGAAAATTCTCTCTATCTTCTGATCTCCTTTCTGGTGATCTCTACACCCCTATTTATAGCATTATATTAGCTCTAGATTGTCTGCACATTCCCAATCTAATAGCCTAACTAAACTCTAATTCAACTGGAAGTGTCTAACATAGGATATTTCTTAGATCTAAAACATTCTATCTTCTTGTGAGTTCATTGGCCGAAATATATACCCTGGACACTTCCCACTTTCAAATGGGAGAGGACACTTGGCTGATTCCTTCTTTCATACTTAAAAACCTTCTTATTATTTAGGAGGCACTATAAAATGACACTTGGCATGTTTCATAGCACTTACCAAAGGCACACGGCACTTTCTACGTAACTTATACTATTTTTGTGTCTTTGCTCAGGAGTGTTCCACCTTTGACACCTATCGCAATCCACTTCTTCAAAACTTTAAAAACTTAATAGAAATAGGACCCACAACATTTCTCACCTTAGGAATTTCAAAAAGGGGAGAGGGACAGGTGGCACTTTTCATGCATCTTTAGCCAGGGACATGTGGTGGTCTCCACTGCATTTAGTTACCCTTCGAGAATCTTGTGAAAGGTGACACTTGGTAGCCTCCGCGTCGCTCTATCTCTGTTATAGAAACATTCGGGCCTCATTTCATATTTACATAGACAGTGACACTTGGTGGCTTTTGCTTTCCTTAGAAGTAGAACCTGGGACCCACCACAGTCTAAAATTATCAATGAAACAAAATGAAGATAATTCAGATGTTGACACATGGCATCTTCTGCTCTCTTTAGCTAGGGATATGTGGCATCTTCTATTGCTTTTAGAAAAGCATATTGAGATCTTCTTTGATTGCCACCTGGCACCCTCCGCTTGATCTTGAGGAAAGCTTATTGAAAAGAAGCTTTTGAGACATATGAGAAACATGAGATGTGGATGCCGACACTTATCGCGCTCCGCTGAGTTACTATGGGACACGTGGCATGTCCCAAGCAACTTCTAGAAATTATGAAAGGTGCCTTGGCTGATGACACTTGGCAACTTCTGCTTGATTTTGACACTTAAACAAAATTGAGGCAAAAGAAATTTGAGCCCGTGCTCTGATTCAAAACTTCGTTGTCTCGAACCAAAGTGTGCGGGGACAAATTTTGGATCATGCAACTGAAAATCAAAATAAAATGTAGAGTATTTTTTACTCTACATGTCCCACTAAAATGAACCTTGCTATAAACCTTATAGCCTAGTTGTAATGGTATGAATCTTTAGGAATGATCATATAAGGTTGATAAAATAATTTAAATGGTCTTTCTACTTATGTAAAGGTAATTTCTACCTCATCACCATCTAGAACAAGGGAGGATCAATGTACAAAGCCAAAAAAAGGGCATGTTTGAGCTAGAAAGATGGAAGGTTGAGAATGCTAAGGGATAAAATAGTTTCTTTAGGAATTTGTTGAAGATGTATGAGATTTATCAAACATGATATAGGAGATAATAAGGCTATAAAATCCTATCTATGTAAGTCTAATGTAAGTTTGAAGCTTTGAAAGTGTGGAATACAAGTAAGCTCCTGATTTAGGAGAAGATGGAGCTTGTATATATATGTTGTAAGTAGTATTTATGGTTGTGTGATTGTTTGAAACTTATTTTTATGTATATGACATCCCATTTAGTGTGTTTTTGGCTTATATTAATTTTTGAATACCCATGAAAATGGTAAGTGATCCAAAACTCAAAATCTTTGGTTGAAAGATAATTCAAGAATCAAGAACAACACAATAACAATAATGCTATCTCTGAGAAGAGATGTTTTATTAATTAAATTTACAGACCCAAACATATGCCTATCTTTGAGAAAAGATGTATGATTTCCATTTCAGGTTACATATTCTTTTATACATGTTTTGAAGGTAGGAAGAGGATGTGGAAGGTCACCAATCTCAAGGGAGATTAAGTGGTTTGACTTCCATGATTTACAACAATACAAAATTTGAGGAATTACTATTTTTAAAAACTGCCTATTTTTAGACTGCACTACTAAAATTGAAATTTAGGGCACTTACATTAGGTTTTCAGGGGTCAAAATCCATCAAGCATGGTCTATGCCATCTCACCACATTCTCCTCATTCTTAGATTTCTAACGGTTCAAATGAGGAGTCAAACAGAGCTATGGTGCAAAAGTTATGGCTCCTGGAAGTTTTGCCACCAATTAGGGTAGAACCATCACCTAAATTGTTGCCTATAATGTTGCTCAGATCAATAAGGCAAATTTTGGTGTAGTGAAAAAGTTATTCTTATGTACATTGGACTGATAAAATAGTGTTTTCTTCTATTTGGTGAACAATCAAAAGTTCTAATCAAGTTTTAAATCTCTAAATATTGTGTAAATAATTTTACAGGTTTTTGGATGGATTGAAACAACATACAAATCAAATTATTTCAAAATTTGTGCTCTCCGGTTCTATGGCTTGTTTGGGATAAGTAGTAAGACAAAATTCAAGGTAACTTTATAGTTGAGCTTTTTTTAATTCATGTGATCAATTAAAAAGGATGGATAGTATTTTTTTAACATGTATAAAGTGATTTTAGGAGATGGTGAGATCTAAAGTGCATACAAATACTTAATTCCCAGTCCTAGACCACTATTTAGTGTAGGAAAACCTTGTTTCTATCAAGGTAGAAGATGATTTATGCATGTCAAAAGTGCTAAGACTCTGATACTAGTTTAGAAAAGTTTAATAGATTGTTTTTAAGGTTATATAATCATTTGGATGTATTTTTTTATGTTAAATCTCAAAATTTGAGAGTGAGAGTCTTCTTTGTGAGCCTAATTAGACCTAACTCAGTTATGTTTTCATCAATTATGTGTAAATCCGTACAAAATAATGATATCTAATTTTTACATATTTTTTAAAGTGTAAAAATTGGTATATGAAACTACTTTTAATTTTATGAGAAACTATATAATTTGCATTTTTATAGCCAAAACTCAGTCATTTTCTAAAGTAAAGAGAAAATTTGGCCTTAAAGGGATTGTGTTTTTTGTGAACTGCATTTGACCTTTAAGTAATTGAGCTAAATTGGTTTGGGGATGGATAAATGAAGGAAATGGGTACTTGAAAATGTATTTTTTTGACACAAAAATTATTTAAGGGAAAATTATGATTGATAAACCCTCTACACAGGGCTACAAGGAAAATAGGGTTAATCGGTAATCAATTTTTGATGTTTTGAAAAGTTTGAGGATTGACATTACAATAATTGAGTTTATATACCTTAGATTAAATGAAAGGAAGGATATGAATTCTAAAAAAATCTGAAAAATATGTCTTAAGCCCTGTTAAAAGGCTCAACTAGTGAGAATTAGGCCTAAATCCTAATAATCTTGTTTTGGACAAGTGTGGCATTCAATCCAAAGTAACGTTTAGAAACTTTGTAAATAAGTTTTTTATTTGGATTGATGTTAATTAAACCTTTCTCAACTCCAAATATTAAGGATTTTGGTAAAATATTCGTTTAGAAGTCTTTTATGCCTTTTAGGCCTAGTAGCTCTCTTAGTGAGGTTGAGTAAAATCTCATTTTTGGTTTCTAAATTGTATTCAAGTGATTAAATAAGGTGAGGTTAGATGCACATTAGGTGTAATAATGACTTTTTTGTGAATAATCCAATATATACTCATGTAACTCAGTTTTGATCTCAAGGCTTAGAGGCTGAATTATTTAATTTGTAAGATAAGAGAAGGATTGAATGTATTTAAGGGTCTGAACCTTTTGATAAGTAACATAATAAGGTGGATTAGTGATAATTCAAGTAAAATAAGGGTCCGTTGGTAAGGATAAAAACAAATAGTCTTTGATAAGCCTTGTGTCCTTAAATAAAAAAGTGAATTTTGTGGTAAAGTGAGTTGCTTGGATACCAAGGTCCTTTAAGATCAGTTATTGTATGATGTTGGAAGTATTTTAAATTAGCATTGAATACCATACAAGTCTTTTAAACTTGTGATATTATGAAGTGTGAGTTTGAAAATTGCAGTGAATAGTGATATGAGGATTGATTGTTATCAGGTGGTATCAGAGCTTGGAAAGCTCTTGGGGAAAAAGAACTTTTGTGTTTTGTTAATCAGTTCTTGTAGAAAATAAGAGATTTTATGAAGATTGACAGGTTGCAGGTTGTGGAGGTCAAGTTTACAAGAGGGAAAGGTAATAATAATTTTGTGAAAACTTGTTTTAAAGATCTCAATGATTGATTTGTATTTCAGTGAGCTAAGATTCAAGTCAGCAAAAGACTAGAAAGGATTAAGAGGAAAGTGAAAGCCAAGAATGATTGAAAAAGAGCTTGTGAAGCTCAAAGAGAGAAGAACATAGTGAATGCTCTTGTAGGAAGATCCAAGAATAAATCTTGGAACTTTTACCAAAAGACTGAGGTGAAATAGACTCAGGTGAGGTAAAATATGGACTTTGAATAATTGAGAAGAATAGTTGAGGAGTTTCCTAAGACAAAATATCAGTTAAGGAAATAAAAAGAAAAGGAAGCAGAGAAGGAAGTAAAGAGAAGAAGACTTCCAAAAATAAATGAATGAAGTAAATCAACATATAACATTGATAAACTTCATGATAAAAATCAAGGAGGACCCATGGAATGGGTTGTTAATGAAGAAAAGGATAAAATGGCTAGTCAAGTTAGTATCAAGAAGAAGAAAGAGGATAAAGAAGTTACTATGCAAGTAACTTAAGGAAGAGCTAAGGAATCTCAATATGGACATGTAAATGAAATAATATGAGGAAGGTGATCAGAACCTTGACAAGAAATAATATACCCAAGGGTAAAATTGACCTCAAGTTTTTATATCTGACTTTGCTTTTGATGTTGTGAGTGCAGGTACACAAGCTGTGGAGGAAGATGAAATTCTTGAGTTGATGGATAGACTCATGAGTGAATAATATGATGGAGAGAAGGCTAAATGCACATCCTTAATCCTTGAAGAATATCTCTAGAAGGAGATAGAAAACTTTGAACAGAAAAGTGATGAAGAATTGTTAATTAAGCAACCAAACAAGTTGTTTGTCTCTACCAAAGTAAAGCGCAGATGTTACAAGAAATGGCAGGCTTGGATAATGCCATAAATGATGGTAAAGAGGAAAATATTTGTCTTAAAATAGAGATATAATAAGTTGACAAATGGGTTGAGGCCATTAAGTCTCATAATTATGAAATTGATGTTGTTTGGAGAGAGACCTCAAGGTCTCAAATTTTTATTTCTAATATTGCATTGGGTTGTGCTTGTACAGGTTTGATTGAAGAGGAAATGAGGTGTATAGAGAAGAGATCTAAGAAAAATCTCAAGAGGATAAGATAAATTTTATTATCCTCATTCAAGAGGTTAAGATGAAAGAGGAGCAATGTAAAGTGAGCATAAAGGAAGTCAAGAAGACAAAGTACCGGTGTGGAATCAAGGAGCATGTCCACATGTATGAATTGAAATTGGAAAATAAAAACAAAAGAGATTTGTATAAATAAGGGAAACATAAAAATCATGATCAAGAGCTCATGAAAAATTTCAATCCCAAGAGTATGATGCAGGAGCATCAACCCATTTTTGTAATTTTGTACATAAATCATATAAGAGAGAGAATAAGCCTTGTTGAGAAGGCCTAGAAGTATGTTTGATCTCTAAAATGCACAATAAAGGCCACATATACATGTAATAGATATTATTACGGGTATTAAAATGCATACAATCCATTATAATTCAAATTTCAATCCATCTAGTGGTGTTTTGGAGGTTTCCCGCTAGAACCTCATATTTTAATATTCAAATTGCCTTATAAGGCCTATAAACCTTTTAGCTTAGTTGTAAGGTTATAAATACTTAGGAATGGTCATATAAGGTGGATAACATAGTGTAAATTTTATTTCTACTTATGTAAAGGTAATTTCCACCTCATCACCATCTAAAACAAGGAGGATCAATGCACAAAGCCAAAAAAAAGGCATGTTTGAGCTAGAAAGATGGAAGGTTGAGAAAGCTAAGGGATAAAATAGCTTATTTAGAATTGTTTTAAAGATGGATGAGATTTATCCAACGTGATATAGGATCCAATAAGGCTATAAAATCCCAGCTATGTAAGTCTAATGTAAGTTTGAAGTTTTGAAAGTGTGGAATGCAAGAAAGCTTCTGATTTAGGAGAAGATGGAGCTTGTATATATATGTTACAAGTAGTATTTATGGTTGTGTTATGGTTTGAAACTGATTTTTATTTATATTAAATAAATTTAGTGTGTTTTTGGTGTATATTAAGTTGTGAATACCCATGATAATGGTAAGGCCAATTCTGGTGTAGTGACAAAGCTATTTTTGTATACATTGAACTGATAAAACAGTGTTTTATTCTATTTGGTGACCAATAACAAGTTCTAATCAGGTTGAAAATCTCTAAATATTGTGCACAGACCTTTTACAGGTGTTTGTATGGATTGAAACAACATAGAAATCAAAATTCAAGGTAACTTTATAGTTGAGTTTTTTTTAATTCATGTGATCAATTAAAAATATGGTTAGGATTTTTTTTAAGGTGTATAAATTTATTTGACGATATGGTGAGATTTAAAGTGCATACTAATACTTAATTTTCGATCCTAGACCAGTATTCAGTGTAAGAAAACCTTGTTTCTATCAAGGTAGAAGATGATTTATGCATGTCAGAAGTGTTAAGACTTTGATACTGGTTTATAAAATTGTAATAGAGTGTTTCTAAGGTTATATAATCATCTGGAGGTATATTTGTATGTTAAATCTCAAAATCTGAGAGTGACTGTCTTGTTTGCAAGCCTAATTAGGCCTAACTCTGAGATGTTTTCATCAATTCTGTGCAAATCCGTACAAAACAATGATATCTTATTTTTAAATATGCTGCAAATTGTAAAAATGGGTACATGAAACTACTTTTAATTTTCTGAGAAACTCTATAATTTTCATTTTATAGCCAAAGCTCAGTCATTTTCTGAAGTAAAGAGGAAATTAGACCTTAAAGGGACAGTTTTTTTGTGAATTTGGTTTGAACTTTAGGGAATTTATCCAAATAGGTTTGGGTATGGATAAATTATATAAATCATTATTTTAAATTGTATTTTTTTTGACACAAAATTTCTGTAAGTGAAAATTATGTTTGATAAACCCTTTGCACAGGGCTACAAGGAAAACAAGTCTAATTAGTGATCAATTTTTGATGTTTTGAAATGTTTGAGGATTGCCACTGCAATAAGTGAGTTGATATACCTTAAAGTAAATGAAAGTAAGGATTTTAAGTCTAAAAGAATATGAAAAATAAGTCTTAATCCCTGTTATAAGGCTCAACTTGTGAGAATTAGGCCTAAATCCTAATAATCTTGTTTTGGACAAGCGTGACATTCAAGTCAAAGTGAAGTTTTGAAATTTTGTAAATAATTTTTTTGTGTATTGAGGTTCACTAAACCTTTCTCAGCCCCAAATATTAAGGATTTTCGTAAAAGCTTCGTTTAGAAGCATTTTAGGCCTATTAGCTCTCTTAGTGAGGTTGAGGAAAATCTCAGTTTTGGTTCCTAAATTGTATCCAAGTGATTGAAGAAGGTGAGGTCAGATGCATATTAGGTGTAATAATGACTTTGTTGTGAAGAATCCAATATATACTCATGTAACTCAATTTTGATCTCGTGGTTTAGAAGGTGAAATATTCAATTTGTAAGATAAAAGAAGGTCTGAATGCATTTAAGGGTCTGAAACTTTTGATGAGTAACATAATAAGGTGGATTACTAACGATTCAAGGAAAATAAGGGCCCTTTGGTAAGGAGGAAAACAAATATTCTTTGAGTTAAATAGAAAAGTGATTTTTGTGGTAAAGTGAGTTGTTTGAATGCTAAGGTCCTTTAACATCAGTTATTGTATGATGTTCGTAATCAAAAATAGTGGAAGGAACCTTGACCGTGCAAGTATGAACATGGAAATCTTTAAAATTAACATTGAATACCATATAAACCTTTTAAATTTGAGATATTATGAAGCGTGTGTTTGAAAATTGTAGTAAATAGTGATATGAGGAATGATTGTTATCAAAATCCATTTTGACGCTCTCTCAAATAAATGTTGAATCCATTTTAAATTTATTTCAAACAAATGCCAAATCTGCTTGATGTTCTTTCTCAATGCTCAAATGCTTGATGCTCTTTTATGAATTTAAATGAAAATTTATTAACTCTAAAATAATTAATATAATTTAATGTTATTACTTCATTCAATTTTATGCTCAAGCCCACAAAAATCATCGTCAAAATTTACATCTTGTAGAATTTATTATAGCCTTATCATGTCCATTGGGTTGTAAAGCCAAATAGAACATTGTGGAATATATATAATTTTATCAAGGAAAATTAACATGAATTGGGTAATGAAATTTTGATAGAAAAAAATCACTACAATACATACAACATTGAAAAAATCATATGATTGATTCAATCTAGTGCGCAAGTAGGGCCCATCAAGCCCAAAATAGCCAAATGTGACAATATCATTTAGATTAAGGTTCGATAAGCCCCATGTATGTACCTGATTGGTCCAATATAATGTGAACAAATCAAACCCAAATCCACTAAATGTAACAATCTATTGTATATTAGGGCTTGATCGACCTTGTTAGTGCGTACCACATTAAACCAATAAATTGATTGGTTCAATGAGGTGCATAAACTAGGCCAATCAAGCCCAAGTTAACAAAAATGTGATAATATAATGTGCTTTAGGGTTTGATTTAATCCATTTTTAAATTTTGTTGAACCAATTGAGTGATTGGTTCAATGTGATGCATAGACATAGTCAATCAATCTCGTACCCACAAAATTTAATAATTTAATATCAATTGGGGTTCAATTAGACCTAATTACATACTGCATTGAATCAATTAGGGGATTAGTTCAATAAGATACATAATTGGGGCCAATCAAGCTCAAACCCATAAAATGCAATAATCTTTTGGATTGGTTGTCCCTAATTAGATGCCCCATTGAATAAAATAGATGATTGGTTCAATATGGTACATGATTGGACCCAATTGAGCCCAAACCCATCAAATGGAATGATTCAATATTAATTGGGGCTTGATTGGCCCAAATTACATTCCACACTGAACAAATCAAATGATTGGTCCAATAGGCTATGCAATCAAGGAAAATCAAGCCAACACCCACTTAAAATAATAATCAAGAGTTAATTTAGGCTCTATTGGCCTTGTTTGCATACTCCATAGAACCAATCACTATATTATTTCAATAGAGTATGTACATAGGGCCTAACAAACATGCTTGATTCTATTTTCATTCATCATTGAACCAATCACCTAATGAGTTCAATGGGGCATGCAAATAGGGCCAATAAAACTTGAATGGATTTATATTTGTATCTTATTGAACTAATCAAGTGATTGGTTCAATGGGATATGTAAATGGGGATAATTGAGTCTAAATCTAACGAGTACAATAATCAAAGGTTGAATGGGGCTCAATTGGCCTTGTTTGCATACCACCTTGAACCAATTACCTCTTGATTCAGTGGGGTACACAAATAGGGTCAATCGAACCTAAACCAATAAATTAAGTTGTAGAATTGACATTGACTTGTATATTGAAGTAACCAATAAAGATTCACTTCAAAAAAATTAATCATAGTGCCCATTTATTAAATTGTTGTAATAAGTAATTATACATATACCCACTCTTGAATGTGTTTTCATAGCTACCATTTATAAAATTGTTACAAGAACCAATATATGGAACCACTAATTAAAATGTAATAATAACAATGATTTATAAAATAGATATTGAAGTTGTATTCTAGTTCATAATTAAATAAGAAAAATATTATAATAACTAAAACATAGACACAATCTTAAATGTGTATTCATATCCTTCATTTATTAAAATGTTATAATAATTAAGATATGGACATGAGCCTATTGAATGTGTAGTATAACTATACTATTTACTAAATTGTTGTAATAAGTAATTATATATGTACCTATTTTTGAAAGTGTTTTCAGAACTGTCATTTATAAAATTGTTATAAGACCAACACATTTATATAATATAATTATAAATTTTAAAATAAACATTAAAATATATTCAAATAAGTAATTAAATAAAAATTTAAAGTCTAAAATTAATTATATATAAATATAATAAGATGCCTTATAACATAACTACATAAAATTTTACTAATCAATATAAATAGTATAATGTAACCGATTTAAATTCCCAGTCTCAACTTGTCCACACAAGCCAAGCTGTGAAAAATTTAATAATGTATAAAATATTATTATGACCTTGATTATATATTTTGGAGGTGGGATGATTAGGGCGGTAAGATTTTGGAGATGCCCCATTTTTAATCACTTGGAATTTGCTTGGAAGGAAAGGAATACAAAATTTTACAGGATGCTAGTCTCTGGTGAGAAAACTTGAGGGTTTGAGGGTTTGTTCCAAGATATGTATACACTGAAATTACCTTTCAGAGAAATATATCTTGGGGAAGATTGCCATATTCTTCTGAAATGGAATTTACTGAGAAAAATTATTGTTCTTAATCCCGTGTACCCTATATTGGAGGCCATCTGGAAGGGAGCCAAGAAGCCGACAGTAGCCAGATGATGGTTTGGAATCCTCAGCCATTGGCCTCTGAAATCGTTGGCCCTGTTGTTGAAGACGGTCTACATACTGTTTTTAATCCTTCGTCCTTTGCCATGGATTTCATCCATACCTACATTGGGGAGGACAAGCTAAAAATGAAGGGGAAGTTTTGGAATGTAGAGAAAATATTGTTAGTCTTCAAGTTGGAGGCGGAGAAACATAATTTGTACTGTCCCTGAAGAAGAAATAGAACAAAATTATGTGTTTATTGAAGCATCAGAAATGTGTCTGGGGACTAGTCGGAGCATGGGGGATTAGGCCATAGAGGGTGTCCTCCAAGAATTGTTTATATTTTCTCGAGTGATTTGCTGAATCAGTGCCCTAAACTTTGATTACATTTATTATAACAGGACTCCAGTAATGTAGAGTAATTGAACTGAAATGTATGGTAACTGTTCGCTGATATAAATAAAGTAGAGATTACTGAGAAAATAGAGATTACTTGAAGTGGATTACATAAAGTAGATATTACTGAGAAAATAGAAATTACTTGAAGTGGATTACATAAAGTACATATTACTGAGAAAATACAATAATTAGAGAGCGGCCATTAATGCTCGTTACTTTTTCAGAATTTCTCTATACCAATGAGCAGATGTCCTCGGATAGCGTTCTAAGCCACCACTCTTTTGGTCTACATAGTACAAACCAAATCGAACAGGGAAGCCAGACGACCATTCAAAATTGTCCAGCATAGACCACGCAGTGTACCCTCGAATGTCCGATCCATCCCTAACATTTTCGCAGTACATTGTACGAATTAAAAAAAGTTTTATTTGAAAAAACTGGGTATCTTCTATAGTCAATTAAAATCCTACGCACAATTCTTTCCTAGACCTTTTTTATTAATATCAAAAGATTGCCCATTAAACAACAAACGGAATCCTGTCTAAAATTTTCTCTAAAGAAAAATATGCCTTACCTTATCGCTCGAAGAACGTACGAAAGATGTTCCTGATGATACTTCACTCTCGGCAAATCGATCAATGCTGTGTGAAGTGGAGTGGTGCCATCGTCATAACCGGCATATCCTATCCGTCAGATTATCATCACGTTCACGTTATCAGATCTCTCTCTTGTTGTTCTACAATACAACGAAACAAATACGGACAATATACCTGTCTCTGTTATGTAAATAGGAGGGTTGTTGTATTTGATCTTAGTGTAGTGTAGGATTTCTCCTAATCCAGCCGGGTAAGACCTGAATTCGTCCACTTCTTCCTGCCAAGTGCCAACACTACAATGTAAATTCATCGTCTGAATTTGTCTAAATGATAGTCGACTACGTAATCTGGGGCCGGAAAAAGAACACTTACTGCTTCTCCGAGCTGAATTCCATCCATTTCCACTGTACAAGAGAAATTCTTTAATAAGCATACGAAATAAGAAATATAGATGGCTTGGGAAAAGCGTATGCAATATTGTATAGAAAAACTTACTCGAGAAAGTAGCGTGGAAATCCGTACTGTAGCTGGTGTAAAGAGGATTGACTGGACTAGGATTGTTTACAACGAACTGTGAGACGTAGTAATTATAGCCAATATAGTCAAATGAGCCTGCAAGATCTTTCGACTGTTGCAGGGTGAAGGATGGCAAACGTGCTCCAACCAAGCTTCTCATAGAAGCAGGGTAGTTCCCTCTCGTCAATGGATCCATATACCTTTTATATATATGGAATGTAATTGATTAGCGCACATCATATCATGTAAAGATAGGTTATTCAAATATAAATGTTATAAGTAACATCTGAAATACCATCCCGTTGTGAAATCCATGAATCTTTGGGCAGCATCACGATCGCTGTGAGATGCATTTAAGAAGGGCACACCCCAAGATACCGCAAGTACTATACCAATTGATCCTTTCTGGCTCTCCTGTATCCACATAGTATTTGATTTATATATAAAATAAAGTAGAAAATGACATGTAATTATCATAATACATCATTACAAAACATTTTGACAGTTGTTAAACTTTTACCAATATAATAATGTAAAGCATCTAATTATATTATAAAATTCATAATTATCTAATATTTAAATATTATATCAATAAATTCTCAGTTATTATATATATATATCTATTTTATCAATAATTAAGTATTATATCAATTTTGTTGGTATATTTTAAAGATATTATTTTATATCTATTTAAAATTTAAATATATATATAATTTAATAGTGATAATGTATTCAATAATTCCCAATAAGTTAAAGTGTATAGCTATTAACTCTTCTTCCCCTAAAACTAAGTAATTTGACATTTACCTGGTATGTGGATTTGTATATTTTGACAGCAGCACTATGCATAAGGAGCATGTTGTGAGTTACAATATAAGGTTCTGTTGCAGAATCCCCTACCGTACAATTCCCCAATGTTGGTGAACAATGGCCCGGTGCATGAACTCCAAGAGTGTAAGCCAACATTGCCACAGTCCACGGTTCATTTATAGTTGCCCAATACTTTACACGGTCTCCAAATTGTTTAAAACATTCTTCTGCGTATGCAGCAAAGTCCTCACTATGAATCCAACAAAAAATTAATTAATAAAGACAAAATCACATAATAAATCAGAAGAAAAAAAGAATTGTGAGTGAATAGTGAGTGTGCATCTTACACCACTTTGTCACTAAGTAGTCCGCCATACTCATCCTCTAGAGTTTGTGGCATATCCCAATGATAGAGTGTTACAAACGGTTCTATCCCTGTACCACCCACAAGATCAAAAAAATAACCTGATAACTGAAATTAATATATACAAATAATCACAAAAGATAATGAGATTAGAAATAAAGTCCAATATAAATCAAGAAAGAGCTCTTGCATTACACGTCTATAAAGGAGGGAAAAATTACATATCCGATACCATTGTCAATCAGTTCATTGATGAGATTATTGTAATAATCGACTCCTTCTTGATTGACATCTCCTTTGCCCTCTGTATTGATGCACAGTTTTTTTAAATGAATGTTGAAACTCAATTTATCTAGAATGTAATGTTTAATAATTTTGAAATTATATCTTACTAGGGAATATGCGTGTCCAAGAAATAGAAAAGCGATAGCTGTCCAGCCCCAAATATTTCATATGTTGGACATCCTCCTACATATTCATCTTAACTCACATGTAAAATTGACCAAAATATAATAATAAAATGTAAAATCTCAACTAACATTATATTTTAAGCCATCTACCACAAACTCATACAGGGAAAAAAATTCCCCGTTCACAAGAAAATTTGTGGAGGTAAGAAAACCTTGTAGCGGTGGTATTGATCAATTGCAACATCCCCGGTACTTCCATCCGCAATTTTGCCTAAGCACATTGACAACAACAATGTCAATGTCAAATATCAAGGCAAGGAAATAAATAAGGAAAGTGTAACTATGATGTAGACCTGGAATATGAGTGAATGTATCCCAGATGCTTGGCCCTCTCCCACCTTCGGCAGCAGCGCCTTCAACCTATGCCACCCACCAACCACCAAAAATGCATTATATTGAATTATATAGACACTAAGCATGTAGGGTTGATGAAACCCACTTGATAAGCAGAGGTGCCTGCACCAAATACGAATCCTTTGGGAAAGCTGCTTCTTCCTATTCTGGTTGCACTAACTGCTTGGGCACATATCACCCTGTAAAAAAATATCATATTATTTATACTAAACCCTAAATTGTATGTTACAATGAAAGATAGTGTGTCCAAATCGACACTCAACAATGAAACGTGTGTGAATATCAAAGATCATTTGCGGACAACCCCAACCAACAAACCAAAGAGAAAGAGAGAACAATACAATGGTAAATTGAATATTATTAAGATTAAAAATTTGAATTAAAGTAAATATTAAAATTTTAAAATTTTGTCAAAAAAATTATTTTATTTAGTTCGTAAAAAGTTTATCTGATATTAATTTTTACTAAAATGCAAATACAATAAGAAATCATATTAAGTTAGATCTCCTCCAAATTTAACATAATGGAACTTTCAGTCTTTTAACACTTAATCAAAGACTTACCAATCAGAAAAAGTTTAAAGATCCATTAAAGTTCCATTAAAGTTTAAAGATCCATTAAAGTTTAAAGATTCATTGAAGGAAACTATAAGTCCCTCTCGAGCCCATACCGTCTAGAGGTTGACACAGCCGTTTTGGTGGCGGCCCTGCCCGTGTTCACGCGCTCCTCGCAATGCAATCCTGCGAGCTTTTTGGCGAAGTCGCTCTTCATAGTCTGCCCTGCAAATGCTGCCATCGTTGCCATTTCGAATGCAGAATGCGGACGAGTGGTATTGGTGATAGTGAGAGCAACTATTATTTATAGTTGTATTGGCGATAGTGAGAGCGACTATTATTTATACTTGTATTGGCGACAGTGAGAGCGACTATTATTTATATTTGTATTTTGAAGGGTCAAGTCGACCTCTCTGATTTACATCACGAGCTTCACAGGCCACGGACAAAGATGAAGTTGTTGGCGAGATTTACATGTCGGTGGTTAAAGAGCCAAAAAGATTAAGATATTGATAATAACTTTACTTTTTTGTCGTTTTTTCTTTTGTTTTTCTTGTTTTTTTTCCTTTTTCTTTTTCCGGGGAGAGGGGCAGGAGATTACGGAATCAAGGTTTAATTAACGATCGAAGTTTATTTAGTATTGACTTTTATAAAGTAAATTGTCTTCTATAATCATTTAATTGGTTGTGTAAATGTAAGAGTACCTAGATTTTATTTTTATATTATTTAATTAATTGAGACAAAATGTCAAATGTACATAGATATGTTTCTATCATGATTACGAATATTATTACTTTTGAGTAGTTTGTTGGTCTTCGATTTAAATCTCCACAATGTATGCATACTCTCTCCAAACGTTATGATGGTCCAATATATTATAATAATATAATATAAAATTAGTATCTATATTATATATAATATAATAATAATTAATTATAACATGTACGTGTGTATGTGTGAGCATGTGTGGGGAAGGGGGAAGAAGAGAGTTGCATTCTATCAACAGGATGTCGTGGATCTTCCATTTATATCTTCACATGGATATGTGTCTCTCGTTGTTTAACAGTGTTTTTTCGAGCTGAACGTCAACTATTTTCGAAGTTATTCTCACCAATAAACTAGCACCACCTCTTCCACATTTACCTCCCTCTTCTTATATTCATCGTTGGAGAGACTTTAGTCAATCACGATCAAGGAAAGTTCATAATTTGTAGAGAGACGAGCCATCAAGAGAGAACAAAAGTCATCCAAAAATTAAAAAGCCCAACAAAGGTTTTGTCATTTTTCTCTCTGAGATAAACATTTGCAGCTGTTATACTTTTAGGTTTCTTTGTGATTCTTATCTTTTTGTTGTGTTTTTTCAAATATCAAAGCTCAAGTTCTGAAATTTCATTTTGGGTTGTTATAAAAAAAGTGAGATATATATCCGTAAATCTGCCAAAGGGCACAGTATGATTCAGATTTTGTGTCAATGTGGATCGAGAAAAATCCAATGGTTGAGTTGAGTTCCAATAACATCCCTAATAGAATATATAGTTGACAAAGATTAAGACATGACTCATTTTTCTATAATGGAAAATTCCATTAAGTTTGCAGATCTATTAGCTCACGTTCAATTCCCATGCACAGTCAAACTTAAATGTCAAACTACAATAAAGTGAAAACTTCACAAAAGATTGTAGTTTTATCTTTTGTTATGGATTTAAATTTATTTACAAGTAAAATGATTAAATTCAATAACTTCCACATGTTTTTTTGCTTCTTCAACAGTGGTGCTTTGCATTTTTGAGACATGGGAGATTCAAAAGCTTTTTCCTTATTATTGATAGAGTTTCTTTATACAAAAATTAAGGAGATATTATCCAAATTTGGATCCTAATGTACTAGTCTAGTGTACAAGAGGCTTCCACTATGCCAAATTAGATGTAAATCATGTTATTAAGACACTTTTGTAAGACATTTCATACACTCAAAAATATCAACCCAGATATGCTTCTTTGACAAACCAGTATGAGGGTGATCCAAACATCTTCATGGTGATAAGTCAATAAGTTGCAATCTCTTCAAATGGAAGAAATAGTCTTTGTTATTTGGGGGAAACAACATTTTTTGGTGTCAAAAGTATATTTTAATTACATATTTGAGTTCCTCTTGGAAAATTAGGCAAGTTAAAAAAATGTCACGTGATTTTGAGATCATATGAAAAAGTTAGGGCCTCTATAAATCAAGGACTCTAGCACCATAGTTGGTCTCGGGAGCTGACTGTTGGACTTTGGAACTCGATTGTTGGATTCTGGAGCTGAGTTGTAGGACTTCAAAGCTAGCTATAGGACTCTAGAGCCACATGAATTTGAATAGTTTTAGTTGCTTGGATTCATTTTGGTTGTTTGGTTGAGCTTATGGTGGATTATAAGGTTGATAATAACATTAATACAAGTCTGGGGAATACAACAAACATAAAAGAATAGTGAGAAAGATAGAAGTTGAATTCACATTATTTGTAACAAGATACTTGAGATTTTATTCTTGTTATCTCATTATTGTCTAGTTGTACATGATTTATTAAGTCATGTGGAAGTGTAGAGCATAGTTTGTATATGAGTTTCAGATAGGGTGGAACTGATTTGTCCATGTAGGCTAAGTTGGTAGTTGCTCGTATACTCTTACATTACATAGTGGAAGGCGAGCACAATCTGCCTTACCTATTAGATTTTTCCCACATCGAGTTTCTTGAGGATAAATCTTGTGTTCTTTTTATGCTTTTCTCATTCATATGCTTCATGTTTATGTGTAGTAGGTTGCATATTTCACTTTCAACAGTTGTTTATCTTTGTTTTTTCAAGGTTAATAACCTAGAACATTTGCATATCTAATTGTTGTTAAGCTAAGAGAATAGGATCTGTGTTGATGATACTTAGAGTGAAATATTTTCCTAGTTTATAAATCACATGGTCAGAGCAGGCTAACACTTGGACATGCTGGAGCTAAGACAAGTGTGGGCACACGAGTCTATGAGCAAGTGGTAGTGAGGCATGTGGGGCAATGATTGAGTTTGGCATATAGGAGTGCATAGGACTGTGAATTGGTGTGAGTCAAGAGTGTAATTTTGTGAACATGTGTGAGACTAACGTGTAGGGTTGACATCAATATCAATGCAAACTAGTGTGCATGAAGTGCAAGTGTGCCACCAATAGGTAAAAGAAAAGGTGTGTACTATGTAAGAACTACACACAAATCAAAATCAAAGAAGATCATTTATGGTTTCTTGAAACATGTATTTGTGTAAAAAAGTGACTATCAAGGGGTGAGTTAATGCCTTGTAAATAACTTCTTCAAAGTCAAAACCCTGATATATCTTGCAATAACTGAAATATCTACAAAGAGAGGGGTACATGTAATGGGTTGTGTTGATTGCAATCACTCTAATGATGACTAATCATTGCCTACATATCCAATACTTTGAAGACGGAAATTGAGCCAACGTAGTTCTCCCACTTGGAGTTATTTATTCAATTATGCTCCTTTTGCTTCATGAATGCATCTAGAGATAGCTTGAATACTTGATAATGCTTTGATTTATTTGGATAAAATAGGCTCTTGACTTGGTTAAGGATTTGTTTTAAATGACTAGAATCATATTTGAGGAGAATATGGAAGCTTTGCTCGGTGTGAAATAGTGTGTGTTTCAATATTGAAATTGTCAAGTGATAGAATATGCAACTTAGATGTATTTTATAACAATCCAAAAGGGAAAAACCTCACACTACCTATCCTAAAAATACAAACCAATATGTAAGGAAACGGTTTAAATTTAAAAATGGACTGTTATTGAGGTGAAGGTCAGGATCGACCCATAAGTGTCAAGACCAACTGCCACTATTGACCCATATTGGTCAATCGTACCGTGAAAGGAAACATGTGAAATTTATAATTTGGAATGTCAATAAAAATGCTTAGATGGCTTTTTAGCAATTAAGAACATTTTTGTAGGCATAAAGTAGTAACTTAGAAAGGAAAAGGTCTATACAAAAGCTAAGGATATATTGAAATGGTAAAATAGATCAGATTAAATGCTCAAATCAATTAAAATGAAAACGAGTTAAACCTGACATTATCAAATATTCATGACCAAATTAATTAATTTTTATATATTTAAATTAAATTTATTAATTATATATCAAATTGATTTAAATAATAACATTTCAATTAATTTTTTATATACGTTTTCAACAAAAATACATTTAAATTTATTTTATTTTTAAGACGAAAATGTGCGCATTGAAAATGTCATCCGAATGGAGAGAATGTGGACGAGTGGGATCACAGCTACGACTTAGTTCGCGTATTTTAATTAAAAATAAAAATTAAAAAATAAACCTTAGATGTTGATGTTGGTGGGATGCGCGCATTAAAAAATAAAATTTAAAAATATACCTAAAGCTGTTGATGATAACAGTTGTCGAGGTGAGTTTAGTTATTTAGTTTTATTTATTTCTTTTTTGGGTGGTGGCCAAGAATCTATCTACTTTATAAATGTTCCCATGAAAGCTTTCACTATGAGATTATGTTTGCCATTTTAATTTTTTTCATTCAATTATTATTAAAAAACAAATAATTTTTTCTTTCAATATATCCGTTGCTTCTTTAAATTTGTTGAAGGCTTCCATTATTTGAGATTCGGTTTGGCATATTTTGTCATTTTGTATTTATTTTTTAATATTAGAAAGCCATTAAAATATATGATAATATAAAATATAGATATAAGTATAATTAATGGATTGAATAAAGAGTATAAAAAATTAGAATATTAATTTTAAAAATAATTGAAATCAGTTAAATTTTGTAATAAGTGATATATAGGTGATTATTAGATTATTTGGGGGTCTATGGTTTCGATTGTATTGACTAAAAAAAATTAGGAGGATGTGGATCATCCCTCACAAGGTCAAAGTTTCAAGAAGAGGGATAAGTTGATGAGGGGTCATTTCTAAGGCTCTTAATTGAAAAAACAATACTAGCAGTTGCCTCAAAGGTGCTAGTTACATCGGAAGGGATGTAATTTTTTGTTTTTGTTAAAAGAGGGGTTTTAAAGTGAAAGCGTGTAAATCGATAGTCGTACTTCATTCGAAACACATGAAAATTTACCCCATCTCATGTATTGTGCATGAATCAGTAAGCAACAATAATTTGATAATTCTCGTGGAAGTGAAGGTGAAAAATGAGGAGGTGTGTTCCTCTTGTCCTAACAATAACATGTGTGGGGAGGAGATGTTCTATTTCACAAAGTGCATGAACAATGGCGAAGGGGTGGGGAAGGGTAAAACCATGCAAAACATGAAAATGGTGAAAGTCTTCAAGGTGAGCTAGGCAAATACGTTGAGGGGAAATGATAAGATGTTTCAAATGATGGACTCAAACAAGCCTAGGAAGATACATGTGCAAAGTTTAATGACATGTCACAATTAGCAACTATGTAATTTGTATCTTACAATGAACTATTTCAATTATCGAGTACATGATTGAAATGTTAGGATGTGAAGTCATTATTCTTGAGTCACTATTCACATGACATTAGTCATGAGTCATTATTCATGGCCACTATTCATGTGATGAGGTGGTAGTGTGAGTTGGTAATGATTATACTTATGAGATGTCTCCTAGGTGATGTGGCATGGCCCACAGGGTATATTTCATTGTTGGAAAGGTAGGAGAAAGATGTGTGGTGCATTTCTCCACTAGACACATGTGTTGCCTTTTGCCTTTTCATGTGGGGAACATGTGGGGTGCATCTCTTGAGTGGAGTAAGTAAGTGGGTATGTGAGGCATAATTCTATGGAGGCTCCACTATCTTAATGCTTGGCTAAAGACAAGAAATGATTAAGCATATTATGTCTTTAGTGGTTAAGTGGAAGACAAAAGATAGATTGTCACATGCAGGTGGTGAGACTTTTGTCTAAAGTATTCACACTTTGTTTTGGACTATGCACAAGTGGTAGACATTGTGCATAGTAGCCACATATGCATCCACATGGGAGTATGGTGAATTTTATTCTCTCTCTTCTATTTCATCCTTTATTTTCTTCTCTCTTATGTATACCTATATATGCATGACTTTCCTCTTATGTATGGTAAGCTTGGAACAAAGTGTAAAGTGTGTAAGCTTTTAAAGCTAGAGTGAAAGTGTGTAATCCCTATGAAGATTATGAGAAAGCTTCTATGCTAGTAATGTAACTAGCTTAAGAGCTTGGAAAACTTTGCATAGCTTGAATGCTTGTGTGATAGCATTGTAAGAAAGGAGTGTGTTTAGAGGAAAATTTGTGGAGAGGATGTTTTTCAGAAGTCAATAAGAAGATGACAATGCCATTTGCATGTAGTTTTTCCTTGCACTTAGCTAGGATTCCACATTATCTACTTGTGTAATGTCATCTTCTTTGTCATTGATTTTATAGCTTGTTTATTTCTACATTCGATTTCCTACACAGTAGGTATTATTTCCTAACATCTAGTATCAGAACTAGGCTCTTTAAAAAACTCTTGTGTGAGTGTTTTTTGTTGATCTAGAAAACTTTATGCAAGTGGGAGCTAACACAATGACAGGTGTAACTAGATTTGAAATAGATAAATTTGATGGCAAAAATTTCTCCCTATGGAAGTTGAAGGTGGAGGATATATTGGTGAAGAATGACCAAGCTCTAGCCTTGAAGGGATTTACAAGCAAACCCAATAGTATGACAGATGAAGATTGGAGAAAGATGGATAGAAAGGCAATTTCTACCATCCATTTATGTCTTACAGATTTTATGCTCTTTAATTTTGCTAAGGATAAGACTGCATAAGATTTATGTGAGAAGTTGAACAACCTATAATAGACAAAGTCAGCTACAAACAAAATATTCCTGAAGAAATAGCTGTATAGTTTAAGGATAAAGGAGATTTCATCCATTGTTTCTCATTTGAATGAGTTCAACACTATGGTTAGCAAGCTAGTTTCCATAAGTGTGAATATGGAGGATGAAGACAAGGCTATCACATTGTTATGCTCACTATGAGATCGTTGAGACCATGTGGTGATGACCATAAGTAATTCATCATCTAGAACTCTTAAGTTTGACGATGTGGTTGCATCCTTTCTTGGAGAGGAGATGAGAAGAATGTATTTTAGTGTATCCTCAAGTAATGAAATCTTATCTGGGAGAGCAAGATCTAGTGAGAAGAACACATAGGGAAGAGCACCATCGAGATCAAAATCTAGAGGATCCAAGCAGAAGACTAGGTGTTGACATTGTGGAAAGCTCAGACACTTGAAAAAGGATTGCTAGCATTTAAATAATAAGGAGAAGGATGGAAATCAAAATCCACCTTTAGTTGAAGCCAACACAACATATTTAGAGGAAGTGACATCACATGAGGGTTTTTGCCTCAGTAATAATAAATCAAGTGACAATGTCTAGGTATTGGACTCAAGAACATCTTTTCACATATCTCCACATAAAGATTAGTCCATGGGTTACCATCCATGTAGTGGAGAGTATGTCTATATGGGTGATAATCATCCATAAGAGATTATGGGAAAAGGGGACATAAGGATCAGGCTGCATGATGGTAGAGTCAAAATGTTGAAGGATGTGCATCATGTTCCTATTTTGAAGAAGAATCTAATGTCCATCAAAAGGATGGATGAGCTAGGGCATTCTTGTACCTTAAGGAATGGTAAATGCATAATTTTGAAAGGATCCCTAATGGTGGCAAAAGGAAAATATAATAGCTCCTTGTATCAACTATGTGAATATTCTGCAACATTAGAGATTACTTAGAGTGATGTGATTCTAGTTGTAAGAAAGACCTGTAAGAGGGTGAAGTTTAAAGAAAAAATTGATGTCAAGGCTTGATTTTAAATCAAGCAAGTGTAGTTCTCATCAATAATAATAACAAGGCCCTGTGTTTGTCTCTCTAGTTGAAGACACATATACCATGTCACTAATGTGGTTGTATGCAACCAAAATTTAAACTTGTCTACGAGAAAGCTTAAACATGATACTCTTTAAATTTCATGAAACATTATTATAATTACTTGGATATAATTTTGATGAAGTTCATGTGTTTTTTGATTGGCCACTACATGCCAAATCTATTCATTCATTAGCAGCAACTCGCTAAAATAATTAAAAAATGGACAACATTATAAATTGTTTTAATTTTTGTGGCAACATATATTACCATTGGTTATTTATTGCATTCAAATGAAAATAATAACCAAAGGTGATTATGATAGTACTTGAGAGACATGTATTAACAATGCTAATTCATAATTCAAACTATGATTAAATTAAATTGTTTCACAAAGGATGGAGAATTCATCAATATCCTCATAAATAGTAAACAATTAAAATTTAAATTCATATAACCTTGTGGGAATGGGAGTCACATGAATAAATTAATTTTAAATGTTTAATCAAGAGCCACATATTTTAGCACACACAATAAGGTGCCTTAAAACATTTGATTTGTTGTTATATGTTATTGAAAATTTTCATTAAATTTTAACATAAATTATGCCAAAAATAGTTTTAATAAGGGAAATAACAAATAATGCTAATTATTGTAAACATACTCCATAACAAAAGGAGGAATGACACATTTTTCCACCATCAGGATCCTAGTACCAACACATGAAGTTGTTTAAAAGCAAGGGAAAAGTTGATAATGGCATTGAAAAGAAGCTAAGAGGGAGCCTACCCACTTGCAACAAGAAGGTGCAAGAGATAGAAGAGGAAATCGTGAAGGATACCCAAATTACCCTATTGGAGAGGAAATCACCTATTTATTAATCAGCCCTATTCTTTTCTTTCTCTTTATGGATGTATAATATTTGGCTTGGGTCCTGATCTAGTTAGATATTTATGCACCTACAGGATATCCTTGTGTAAAGTTTGGGAGGTTATCCTCCTTTGGAAACCTTGTACCTCTTTTTCCTATTTTAGTGTGTTATTTTTCCCTTCTTGGATTTATTTTTCTAGTCCTTGCACAAGTTATTATGTGTTTGAATTTTATGGAAGTTGGCTTGTTAATCTGACTGTTCTTAGGGGAAGTTTTTATTATTATATATTTCATCTCTATGTATGGCAAGTATCCACTTTTGGTAGATTAGATTTGATCATTTCTTGTAATAATTTTTCTTTTTATTGCCTTTGTCTCTTTCCCTCATGGTATTTTTGTTTCCATCTCATCATCCCATGTCCTGGAATGATGTTTCACCCCTTCCCTGGGTAGGATTTCCCTCTCCCTTTCATAATTACCTCACTTGGGATCTCTCTCTGATTCATGATCGAGTTATGATTATTTTCATTATTGTGCATTTATTTCTTCCTCTCCCATTTTGTTTTAAGTGTTCTTGCAAATTTCCTTTTCACCTCATCACCCTTTTATTTGTGTGTGCTACATCATGTTTTACCTTCATTGTCTCTATTTGTATGGCTTATATGGAATAATCTTAGGTGATTGAACATGAATCTCATGAGGGAGACAGAAGCAAGTTGGGGCTTAGGAGAACTAAACCCAAGTCATGTTTTGAAATCATGAACAATAACCATCTGGTGTGGGTTATTATTGAGAGTGGTGGCCAGAACCAATTCATGTTAAAAATAGCCAAGAATGACCCACCACTATCCAAGTAGTTCACCACAACATGGAAGGATAGACTAGTTATTATAAGATGCATGAGATTCAAAGTTTTTAAGGAGTCTTTTAATCAAGCTACAGAGTTGGTTATCCATGACTTAAATTATTATAAAGAAAAAATTATGAAAGATGAATGGGTCACTAAATTTTTTAACTCCCATGAAATAGCTAAAAAGGTCACCAAGAGATTTCAGTGTGTTGATCTCCTAGAAGCCTGGATTGAAGTCTAAAAATAGGTAATGTTGTATCTTACCTTAAATTCCAAATTGAACTTGATCAAGTCACATCATTTAATGATCATGAATCACTTTAAGGATGCTTACAAAACCAAACTTCCATTTTTTATATTACATTCCCTCAAAGACTCAATTATTGCCTTCTTAGGCAATAACAAGGTCTTCATTACACACCAAACCTTTATTCTCATGTTATTGAAAAATGCCACTCTAGTGATTATCAAGGAAATGTCACTAACACTAGGTTTTACCTCAGTGCCAAATAAGGGTAAGAAACATGCTAAGGTTGAGGCCAAAGTTGATAAGCTAAGGAATAGATTGAATCTAAAATTCAAGGAGTTGAAGGAAGTGGAGGAAGTCGAAACTGGGACCTAGGCACTGGACAAACCCATATCAAAACTCTTAGCCTCAGCTCTGGATGCCTCAAATGACCTAATGCAAGAGATTATAGATGGAGTTGAGACTTGTTGACCTAGATAAATACTTCGCTCACTTGAGTTGGACCTTAAGAGTAAGGACCTAGAATTGAGGGAAATGAGAAGTGTTGTTAAGAATATTCGAGGTGGCCTCTTTCCTAAATCAAGCTTGGTGGTGAAGGAGGGCCTTGTTTCCACTTCTGACACCCCACATAAAAAATGGAATAACTAGAGGATATTTTACTTATGGATTATTTAAGGAACCATTCTAGAGTAATCAATTCTCCCGTGACAACCCCAAAGAGTGTTCCTACCCCATCTAGATCCCTAGGCCTTAAATCTGAGTTCAAAGATGGACCTAGTTATAGGACCAAGGGGAAGTTGGGGAAGAACCCTTGCTAGAGCCTCTAGTGTTCCTCAATCTTTTTGGGTATGGTTGTTCTCTTTTGCCTTGTTAATGTATTTCTTTTTCCTAGTTTTGTTTGGCTTTGTCTCTATGGTCTTGTGGTTGTTAGGTCCTCTCTATGTCCAGTATGTTATGCCCTAGTTTTTTTTTGGGTATTCTTATGGATTTTTTTCTCCTTCAAATGGAAACACAAGCTTCCCATTGTGTCTTGGGTGGGTTCCACACTATTCAACGGTGGGTTTACCTTAATCCAAACAATTTTTTTGATATGTCTAAAGGTATTACATGCAATCACTAAATTACATAGAATGTTGACAACTCTACCCAAATTTCTTAAATAAACATATAGCATATTTACAATGTTGAGTAAGTATACATCTAAATTAGTGAGCTCCTTTAGTTAAGCAATGACAAGTAAAGGACATCCACACCGAAAAAATCACCAAGGGCACGACCCTAGCCTTAACTACTTGACTCTCTATATCAAGTATTTAGATGGATTTGTACCTTGGTGGATGGATATAAGACACCATCATCCTCACCAATTATACTACAACCCTTTTAATGGAAATAAGAATTCAAATCAATAATATCCAATAAATTAAATAAATAAATTAACACTATTAAATTTCCTTGATTGAAGTAATAAATAAATTTTAATCGATATTTTAGGCACATAATTTCTCAATACATCATACATAAGAGATGATTGTATATGTCTATACATACAAAATATTAAATTGATTTTCAATCATGAATGAAAACATTATTATTTTTTCACAACAATAATGTACATTATAAGTTATCATAAATGAAACATTTTTATGTAAACTAAAAATAGTAAAATGCTTATTTTTTGATAAAAATGAGCATCCTGGAGATCTCTGGTTCAATATGCTCCCTTTCAGCCATGTTGTCTCCTTTGCCAGGCTCCCTTGCCACTCATTCCTCCTCTGCATTTATTCCTTTTGGGTAGATGGTTCCTTCCCCTCTCTCTCCCCTTGCTCCTATTTATCCCTTTATGGAAGTTAGGGTTAGTAAGAGCCCACATCGGTCACTCGTGGGAGAGATCAAAGATCGATCTAGGGTTTATACAGGAGTAAGTCTCAAGGGATGTCTTTCTCAACAAGTTATTTTATGCTTCGGGTTATTCTCCTTTGGATAGTATTGGGTATGTTGGTTTTGCCCTGGAGGAAGTGGGATGGCTAAGCCAAAATCCTTTGCTCATATTGTTTCACATGTGAAGTATGTTGATTTACATAATGTTAAGCCCCTTGCTTTGGCTAATACCATTTTAGTGGTGTCTTTCAAAAATGACACTTTGGCATAAGTCATTAGAAATGAAGAATGGTTTACATCTTGGGGTTTAATTTGTAGGTTCAACAATTTCTATTTGATCATCTTGGCCTCTCATTAGTGGATCATGGAATCATGGCAACCTCTATTCGAAGAAAATTTTGAGATTTTTCCATGCACCAGGTGATTTTCTATTGTAGTTTTTGATTTCTTGGCTGATTAGAATAAAGTGGCTCTAGAAAATACATGGTCTTAGGATCAACATCTTATCCTTCTGAAACCTTGGAGCCCTTCTTTCAATCCCTTGTGTGAAAATTTGAAGTCATACCTATTTTCATTTGGTCGCCCTATCTTCCACTCCAATTTTGGGTTGAATCCTAGTTTTCAGCCATTGGGGGTTTTCTCAAAAAATTGTTGGCAATTGATGCCTCTACATCCATCTTTTCCCACATAACATATGCATGGATTTTGGTTTGCTTAGCTTTATTACAGGCTCTCCCTATGTCTATTGAATTAAGAATAAATGACCGATGTTGGGCTCAATCCCTTGAGTATGAGGGACTTCCCTTCAGATGTTGCAAGTGCTTTGTTCAAGGATATTTGGCTTCCTCTTGTTCTTCTATAAAGTGAAAAGTATCATCTTCGTGGTGGAAATATGTTGGACCTGAACTCCTTTTGATCACCCCTCTTTTCCCTTAATCTTCATCTATCAATATTTGTGTTTCTTGTTCTCCCAAGGTGGATCCTCAAGCTCCTATCTCGAGTTCTCCTTCTATTGAAATGCCCAATGGGGTTCCTCAAGACACTTGCTCAAAGGTGGAAATCTCAGCTTTGACAATTAGTGGGAACTTCAGTGTGGCTAAGAAGGTCAATGTTCTGATAGTTTTAGTTAAAAGTAGTAAGGATGCTACTATAGGTGTTTCTCAAAATGGGAATCCCACTTATTCATTTGAGTATTATGATATATTGGGTACTATGGATGAGTGGACTGTAGTTCAGAAAAAGAAAAAAAGGGAGGTTATCCTCGGTTTCTCCTACTAGGAGGATTCACTCTCACCTCAAATGAGGGAAAGAGAGGCCATTATGGGATCTTTCAGGTTCACCTTGGGGTTGACTATCCTCCCCTTGGTGATTCAAGGCTAGTTTAGATAGGTTTTGATATTTCTGTTCCCTAATGGATTTTTATATGAGGTAAAGAATTATTGTTTTTGTTCAATATTTTTGTGGGTGAGGAACCCTTCAACCCTTAATTATCTATAAAAAAAATAGTAAAATGACACTCACAAGGAAAGAATTATTAAAATAATTGTTTTTAATTTAAAACTAACGAGTGTCATGATGTGGCTTTAGTACTTGTTTTTAGGAGCAATATTTGAAGTTCATTATATTTAAGTGTTGTTTATAAAGATTGAAAAGTAATAATGCATGTTGTAGTTGTGAATTTCTCTACAACACTATTGAAACTATTGATATCATATTCCAAATGCATTTTGTAATGGTTGTTTGTAGTTTTCTATGACAATGAATGGGAGGCTTTTTCTATTTAAGCTTTGTGCAACTTGAATAGGATTTGAGTGTCATAATATGAAACATATAACATTTCATGAAATGTATTTTGTTGTTGCAAGCATAATGTAGATGAAGTGGTCAAATAATGTGCTTATGCCTTACAAATGGAACATTGTAGATCTGTGATGTTGACTAAGGTGTTGTCACATTTGAGATCAAAATGCGTAATATTTTCATTGTGTAGGTATTCCATCTAAATAACATTTGCTATTATAATTATTTTTCGATGATCGATTGACTTGTAGACAAGAATGTGCTTATAGTCTATTCACTAATAAAATTATTTTGTACTAGTTCATTGATTTTTTTATTTTGAAAGTATTTAATAGTGTTAAGGGCATACTTGATGCCTATGTTTTTTGTTCAAATTCTATTTAAGAGTTTCATTAATTATAAACTATGTTACAGTTGCCAATGTTCCTTGAGGCGATTCTAGGATATCACCATAAACGGTGCCATAGACTCCACAAAATTTAAGCCTGAGAGAAAATGTTCCTTAATTTCTCCAAACAATGAGAACTCTTCCCAATATCACATTCTTTATAAATTAGAAATGATTTTTTTGATATAACTATAAAAAAGTCTCAAAGTTAAGTACTAAAACTGCATCACAAAACTTATTTCAAATAATTATATGATCACTTCATAAAAAATATATGTATTCAAATAAATTAGTTACAATTATATCTATACAATACATTATATAATATAGTTTTCTAATAAAATATTTTCTATAATACTTAATGAGGATTAATAATAATAATATAGTTTTTAAGGTCCACGATGCCAATTAATGCTTTGGTTATGGTTTACAAGGCATGTCCAACATATGGGACCACCTCATACTCCCATCGGGGGGAGGCACCTTACTGTGCTACGAATATGAGGCGTGCAATCCCTACCCCCTGCAGGATTTGACCCTGTGACCTCCCTTCCAGGAACACATGTTCTTTACCATTAGGCCAACTCAAGTGCACTCAGGATTGAATTTTATATTAGAAACTTTATTTAAATATAATATATTTTATTTATGATATAGGGTATAATTAAAAGGAGATTACCTTAGTTTAATACACATTGCTTCCAATCTATCCCCAGCTCAAAAGAGAAGCCCAATGAAGTGACGATTAGGTTAGTGTCGGCTTTAGAGAAGCCAATCTTAGCCGCTGGATAGAATCTGGTGTGGCTGAAAAGTTGCTTACCGCTCTTTCGAACGCGCCACTTCCACTTCCACTTCCACTTGATCGTTAAAAATAAAATACAAACCTGTTGGTTGGTGGGAAACATGGAGTTGGTGCGCGCATTTGAAAACAAATTAAAAAACAAGATAATGCTATCGACATACAGAACTGTGGATGTGTCTCTTGTTTTTTTGGTGGCCAGGAATCTGCCACGGCTCTCCCAATACTTCCTTTAAAATATGTTGAAGGCTTTCATAATTTGAGATTCCGTTTGGTACATTTTTGTCATTTTGTATTTGTATTTTATACTAGAAAGTCATCAGTATATATGGTAATATAAAATATAGAGATAATGTACAATCAATGGATTCAATAAAAATGGAAAAAAATAAAATATTAATTCTTAAAATAATTGAAATAAGTTAAATCTTGTAATATCAATAAATAAAAATAATATATCCTAATTTTTTTGAAACTTTGTTCATGATTTTTCAAAAGAACAATCTCAGTTTGTCTTATACACACTTACACGTAATTTATATAGTGTAAGTCTTGTGGAAGTGATACATGAATGTTGATAAAATCAACGAGAACTAGATTTTCATTGTCTTCATCAGCGTTTACATAGGTATTTTACTAGGCCCAATATCATATAAACTGTTGCCTCTTAGGAAAACAAAAATGACACAAAATTCGAATTAAATTGAGAATAAAACTATAAGAACATATAGAAAATCACATCATACCAGATTTATGTCCTTTCAAGGTGTCTTTGCATACTTTTACAGGGCTTAAATTAAGGATGTTACAAGCTTACCAAAAGGTATATTTAAAAACCACAGTAGCTTGTCTCATCCTTATCTTATAATTCTAGTAATATGGATTTTTACGCTTAAAAACCAATATCATATCCCTTTACAAAGTGATAAACCATAAGCTATTAATTTAAGCCATGGGAAAACATCCTAGACTATGGGATGTATAAGAAGGAGTTCCCTATCATTGGGTACTTCTTCCTATACACACCCTACCAACTTAGGATTTTTGCTCACTTCTTAATATGCTAAGCATAAGGGGTACAATTAGAGAATTTCCAAACTGGACTATAAATGGTAATTCATTCGAAAGCCATGAAAATTGACCCCATCTCACCTTTTGTGCATGAATTTCTAAGCAATAATAATTCAATATTTATAGAGGAGGTGATGGTGGAAAATGAGGAGGTATGTTCGTCTATATGTCCTAAAAATAAGATGTGTGAGGAGGAGACATTTTGTTTCACAAAGAGCATGAACATTGACAGAGGGGTGGGGAAGGGTATAAACATACAAAACATGAAAGTGGTGAAACTCTTCAAGGTAGTTGGGTAATTATGGTGAGGAAAAATGATAAGATGTTTCAGTTGATGGACTCAAACAAGCCTAAGAAGATGCACATGCAAATTTCAATGACATGTCATCTTTATCAACAATGTAGTTTATATAATGACTTGTTTTAATTATCGAGTACATGATTGAAATAAGTGTCATATCAATGAAAAAAGGTGTTAGATATCTAATGGCTCATGTAAAAATGTAGAATGGTCATTACATGTCAATTTAGACATGAGTTTGAAACTAATTAGACAAAAATGATGATTGTATTAACTATATAAAACTAGATTAGATAGCTTTAAAATCAATTAGATGAAAAATGGAAAGACTTTCTCAAGAAAGATGCCTTCTATATAAGCTAATCAACCAATGTAGGATATCATATGAAAATAGATATGGATAGCAATATTTCCAAGCTTTTTCCATTATCATTCTCAATAACTCTACCAACAACCTTTTTAACTCTAAATTGGATGTGGATCCCACTTAGGTAGATAGGGTTAAGAATATACAAATTATAATGCACAAGGGTGATAATCAGGTCTACAACAGACCAATTAAATGCTAAATTCAAATACAACATATGTTAAATTTATTAAACTGAGATAGGCTAAAAATAAAAAGTACAACTATGTTAGATATGAAAATGAAAAATCAAAAGAGGGAAAAGTAAGGGAGAAAAGAAGGCCTGTGGACCAAATAAGATGAAACCTTTCTAAGCCAACTCTTGAACTAGGGGTTGAATAAGCAATCAGGAACCAATGTCTATTGTAAGATGCTATAACCACGCAAAAAATCAAACACAACTAAGAGTTTAAATAAATAAGAATACAATAAATTTAAGCATATATAATCAAAGGTTGTCATATTTGTAATATTGTGTTTGTGCATCTATAAGGGCGGTTATGATTAATAAGTAAAAGACATTAAAATTAGTAATAGAATAATATGAATAAATATATTGAAAAGATAACTCATGCATAACTAAGAGATTGAGATAACAGAATGATAGAGTTTATTAAAAGATTCACAGGTTTAGAGAAAAATTAGATTTGCACATCAAGAATAACTATAGAACAATCCATAGAATTCTCATCCCTTTGGGATAGGGAGGATAAATATATATCGGTTTGGGGAGGGGAAGGCCTCATCCTACAAGATAAGTCTAAATTTACATGTCCTTAAATACCATTGTGTGCCAAAACCATGCAAAGCATCCATGTACAAAGTGTTTTCCCATAATAGAATTTCTAGACTAAAAATATAATATATGTGCAAAATGAATTAGGAACCAACATTCCAAATTAGCTGAAACATTGAATCAAAAAAGTGAGTATTTTCTCATATTATTTCAATTGGTGCCATAGTTTAAACACCTTTGACCTTTTTGATTGATTTTCTCCTCTAAAAACTTGAATAGTATTCAAAATATTGTACATCTTGGTGGTTGCACTCTATACATTGTCAATAATTTCATGAGGTGCATGAATAATTTGTTTCTATAGTAATCTCTATTTTGCCTCCTCTTTGATTCTTTACATCTCTTTCATTGCCTTCCCAGTTAAATCCTTAAAAGAACAAAAATATTTTGTGTACACAGTTGTATCATTGTGATTCCTTTTGTTTTTTTTAGCTAAGGGAAATAAATTCTATATTTATTGACTTCCTCTTCCTCACTCTCTGAATGGTGCCACTCTTTTTGTCAAACCAATTCGATACTATAGGTAATGTGGTGATGACCAGATTCTTTATCTCATCCCTTTTGCCTTGCATCTCTATAACCTATTAGGAAATAATAAGTTCCCCTCCTTTTGTAGGACTTGAGTCTTCAAAGGTAAAGGGTAGAGGAATCATTATAGGAGGAGTTATTGTGGGAGGTGATAATGAAGGACTTATTTGAATTAGAAATTATAATATAGATAAACAATTATATCCCAGGTAAGACTTCTCTCCATGGGATAACCTTAGCCACATATCTAGTCAAAATTGGGATTTTTTCAATTATCATGGTGGCTAATTATATAGGTGAGGATTGTGGCATGGGTAGCTCTGATAGAAATAAAGGTTTTTGAGGGAGTGGTGGCTTTCAAGGATTGAAAATTGAAATTGAAACTAAAATCTCAAAATTGGCCCTTTTCTTTAGAGTTTTTATTTATCTTAGTGTTGAAAGAATAAAACAATCAACTAAACTAAACAATGATGGCGCTATAGAATTCCCAAAGGTAAATATATAACTTGAGTATCTACAATAGTGATAGAAAAAATAATAAAATAAACTACCTCATTTATATTTTGTCTTTATTCTTCAATGAGGACTTGTTGGTCTAGGACTCTAGCTTGAGTTTCTTTTTCTTGAAGGCTTCCTAGGCTGAATGTTTTGGATTTTTCTAATTGTACTTCTTCATCATCTATAATTATCTCCTTACCCAATTCAGGATCTAATCCCTTCATCATTTTTACATCTTCTTATTATTCAATTGAATACTCCATTAGGGATATCACATGTCCATGCTCCTCTTCTTCTACGTTTTCCTCATCAAAGAATTATTATATAGTAGTTAGACCAAATTTTGGTGTTTCCTTTAATTGTTAAACTTTTGAGGAGGCTAGAAGGACTTGAGATTTCCTTTGGTAAATGGCTATGGTGGACATAGGAGGTGAGGGGGATGATGAAATAATTGAAGGAGTCACCATAGTAGAAATCATTTCTACCAGTGGTGGTGAATGAATAAGGAATGAAACAATAGTGGTGGAAGGAAATGTGGATGAGAAGGAAACTAGTGTGGTAAAAAGTTATTGAGAGGAGGTACCATCACTGGTAGTAATAGATGGAGCTGCACTTACTTGAGATGTCAATGGATAAGAAGGAGAAGATGAAATAGACAAGGAAATAAATTATAGAAACTCTAAGAGACTTACTTGAATGACCTTTGTAAGTGGAGGTAAAGGTTCTATAGAGAATGTTCTCTCCTACTGGTAAGGAAGAGGTGTAGTCTTCTCCACTATATTATATGTACCCAAAATTGTGGTAGAAATAACTAGATGTGTGGAAGCTATATGATGACCTTAGAGACCTCTAAGAATTTATTTTCTAATTTGGGGATTTTCCTCCCTTTGGCCACTAGACTCTCTCTCTTATAGATTTGTCTCTTCTACTATAGGATAGAGTTTGGCCTTAGCCTTCTGCGTCTCAAGGTTGAGCAGTACGACACTGATGACTCCATTATTTATAGGCTGAATCCAACATCTCATTTTTCTTTAGTGATGTTTGGGTCATACTGGATGACCTAGGTGACTATCATGGACATCTGATTGTCCTTCATCTAAGTCTATACCTCTATGTCATCTGATTTGTTCATGAAGATAACATCATTCTCATATTCTTGGTGACCTTATATGATGGTCACCCCCTTCTTCGCCATAAAGAGTAGAAAATAATTCTTGATTGTCTTTCAAGGTCCCATTCCCTAAATTAGACCATCATGAGATTATAATGGGATCTTACCTTGCCAACCTGGTTGAAATAGGCCATTATCACAAAATGTAGCTTCCAAATATGTAGAGAAGTCTTGAAATAATAGGCCTAATTTTAAAGCCAAGATCCTCATCTATGCTATTATACACTTGATGGGCCACCTCTTGTTCTAAAATTTTATATGGGACATGTCATGGTAAGAATAGAGGAGGTTCCCTAATTCCTTAGATCCTGATATTTATGCAATTAGGGTTATACCAATAATCCCCCATTTACCTATGTTCTTAGATAACCTAGGCATCTCAGTGTCATGAATGGTCTAGTACACTTTAGGGTATATTTCATCATAAATCTTTTTGATTTCATTTATAAATCTATATAAAAACATGAAATAATAGTTTTCACAAATCCTATTATCCACATACTCTGATGATGGTTGCCATAGTAATTCATGTATTCCATGAACCATGATAGGGAATAAATCCAATAAATATATCATATATAAATTTTTATCAATTGGCCTTTGCTCATTTTTAAATATATGAACCTTCAGTCTAAGGATTACAATCTCTCCCAAGGAAATAATGTTGTCTGAAGTCAATAAAATGTCTAAAAATGGGACCCATTCCACTTGTACATAAGTAATGATGGTAAAACCATTTAATATATTTAAAAGGGCCATGGTTATCCTAATCTTAGGCATAAATTTGATGATTAAATTAGAGGAAATGACCCCCTTGGGATCCAATCTTTGGCCTTTCACTAGCCATTGTTTCACTTTTCCCTTTATGCTGTTGTGCTCGAGCCATATATTAATATAAACTTGGTTATAAGCTACCTTAGGCACTGGGAGCCTAAGGTACCTTTTTAATTGTCTTCAAAAAATATATGTGAGTGCATTCTTCCCTTTTCTAAGGTGTATATAGTCTCCAGATTAAGTACCATTAAATAATAAACCATAGAGCAATTCTTTATAAAGCATTAGCTTTGGTTTTTTTTATGCTTGATGAAGCCCCATGGTTTTGATTAGAAATAGGTCATTGATGTATTGATTTTCATCCTAGAAAAATGGTCTTATGTAGAGTATGGTGTCACAAAATCCACTTCATTCAAGAGTGACAAGTAATTTGGAAAACTGAAATTGAGGGAACTTTTGTTGGACAAGGTGTATGTGTAATCAGTATTTATAACACAAGAATATACAAAAGGGGCATAAATGCATCCTAGTTTTGAAGAAGAAGTCATTTTGTTAATCCAAACTGTGTAATTCCTTCACAAATTAGTTTGAATGCTCTTGGATGTTTGATATATAAGCTAAAATTTCTAACTCAAGAAAATAGAACAAATGCAAATGATTTTCCTGATCACAGCTAAAAAAGTCTAAAAACTCTTGAGAATAATCTCTCACAAAAAATTCTCTCTATCTTATGATCTCCTTTTTGGTGATCTTTGCACCCCTATTTATAGCATTATATTAGCTCTAGATTGTCTGCATGTTCCCAATCTAACGGCCTAACTAAACTCTAACTGAATTGGAAGTGTCTAACACAGGATATTTATTAGATCTGAAATGTTCTATCTTCTTGCGAGTTTATTGGCCGAAGTATATACCCAGGACACTTCCCACTTTCAAATGGGAGAGGACACTTGGTTGATTCCTTCTTTCATACTTGAAAACCTTCTTATTATTTAGGAGGCACCAAAAAATGACACTTGGCATGTTTCGCAGCACTTACCAAAGGCACACATCACTTTTCGCATAACTTATACTCTTTTTGTGTCTTTGCTCAGGAGTGTTCCACCTTTGACACCTGTCGCAATCCACTTCTTCAAAACTTTAACAACTTAATAGAAATAAGACCCACAACATTTCTCGCCTTAGTAACTTCAAAAAGGGGACAGGGATAGGTGGCACTTTTCACGCATCTTTACCCAGGCACATGTGGCGGTCTCCACTGCATTTAGTTACCCTTTGAGAATCCTACGGAAGGTGACACTTGGTAGCCTCTGCATCACTTTGTCTCTGTTATAGAAAAATTCAGGCCTCATTTCATATTTACATGGATGACAACACTTGGTGGCTTCTGCTTACCTCAGAAGCAGAACCTGGGACCCACCAAATCTTTACTTATCAATGAAACAAAATGAAGATAATTCAGATGTTGACACATGGGGTCTTCCACTCTCTTTAGCTAGGGATACGTGGCATCTTTCGTTGCTTTTAGAAAAGCATATTGAAATCTTCTGTGATTCCCACCTGGCACCTTCCGCTTGATCCTGAGGAAAGCTTATTGAAAAGAATCTTTCGAGACATATGAGAAACATGAGACGTGGATGCCGACACTTGTTGTGATCCGCTGAGTTAATATGGGGCATGTGGCACATCCTGAGCAACTTCTAGAAATTATGAAAGGTGCCTCAGCCAATGACACTTGGTAGCTTCCTCTTGATTTCGACACTTAGACAAAATTGAGGCAAAAGAAATTTGAGCCAGTGCTCTGAGTCAAAACTTTGTTGTCTCGAACCAAAGTGTGCAGGGACAAAATTCAGATCGCGCAACTAAAAATCAAAATAAAATGTAGAGTATTTTTTACTCTACATGTCCCACTAAAATTAACCCTGATATAAACCTTATAGCCTAGTTGCAATGGTATGAATCCTTAGGAATGGTCTTATAAGGTTGATAAAATAATTTAAATGGTATTTCTACTTATGTAAAGGTAATTTCTACCTCATCACCATCTAGAACAAGAGAGGATCAATGTACAAATCCAAAAAATGGGCATGTTTGAGCTAGAAAGATGGAAGGTTGAGAATGCTAAGGGATAAGATAGTTTCTTTAGGAATTTTTTGAAGATGTATGAGATTTATCAAACATGATATAGGAGCTAATAAGGCTATAAAATCCTATCTATGTAAGTCTAATGTAAGTTTGAAGCTTTGAAAGTGTGGAATACAAGAAAGCTCCTAATTTAGGAGAAGATGAAGCTTGTATATATATGTTGTAAGTAGTATTTATGGTTGTGTGATTGTTTGAAACTTATTTTTATGTATATGACATCACATTTGGTGTGTTTTTGGTGTATATTAATTTGTGAATACCCATGATAATGGTAAGTGATCCAAAACTCAAAATATTTGGTTGAAAGATAATTCAAGAATCAAGAACAACACAATAACAATAATTCTATCTCTGAGAAGAGATGTTTTATTCATTAAATTTACAGACCCAAACATATGCCTATCTTTGAGAAAATATGTATGATTTCCATTTCAGGTTACATATTCTTTTATACATGTTTTGAAGGTAGGAAGAGGATGTGGAAGGTCACCAATCTCGAGGGAGATTAAGTGGTTCAACTTCCATGGTTTACAACAATACAGAATTTGAGGAATTACTATTTTTAAAAACTTACTATTTTTAGACTGCATTACTAAAATTAAAATTTTGGGCACTTACATTAGGTTTTTGGAGGTCAAAATCCATCAAGCAGAGTCCATGCCATCTCACCATGTTCTCCTCATTCTTAGATTTCTAACGGTTCAAACGAGGAGTCAAATAGAGCTATGGTGCAAAAGTTATGGCTTCTAGAAGTTCTGCCACCAATTAGGGTAGAACCATCACCTGAATTGTTGCCTAGAATGTTGCTCGGATCAATAAGGCAAATTTTGGTGTAGTGACAAAGTTATTCTTATATACATTGGACTGATAAAATAGTGTTTTCTTCTATTTGGTGAACAATCAAAAGTTCTAATCAAGTTTTAAATATCTAAATATTGTGTAAATAATTTTTACAAGTTTTTAGATGGATTGAAACAACATACAAATCAAATTATTGCAAAATTTGTGCTCTCAGGTTCTATGGCTTGTTTGGGATAAGTAGTAAGACAAAATTCAAGGTAACTTTATAGTTGATCTTTTTTTAATTCATGTGATCAATTAAAAAGGATGGATAGTATTTTTTTAATGTGTATAAAGTGATTTTAGGAGATGGTGAGATCTAAAGTGCATACAAATACATAATTCCCAGTCCTAGACCATTATTTAGTGTAGGAAAACCTTGTTTCTATCAAGGTAGAAGATGATTTATGCATGTCAAAAGTGCTAAGACTCTGATACTAGTTTATAAAAGTATAATAGAGTGTTTTTAAGGTTATATAATCATTTGGATGTATATTTTTATGTTAAATCTCAAAATTTGAGAGTGAGAGTCTTCTTCGTGAGCCTAATTAGGCCTAACTCAGATATGTTTTCATCAATTATGTGCAAATCCGTACAAAATAATGATACCTAATTTTTACTTGTAAAGTGTAAAAATTGGTATATGAAACTACTTTTAATTTTATGAGAAGCTCTATAATTTGCATTTTTATAGCCAAAACTCAGTCATTTTCTAAAGTAAAGAGGAAATTTGGCCTTAAAGGGATTGTGTTTTTTGTGAATTGCATTTGAACTTGAAGTAATTGAGCTAAATTGGTTTGGAGATGGATAAATGAAGGAAATGGGTGCTTGAAAATGTATTTTTTTGACACAAAAATTATTTAAGGGAAAATTATGATTGATAAACCCTCTACACAGGGCTACAAGGAAAATAGGGTTAATCAGTAATCAATTTTTGATGTTTTGAAAAGTTTGAGGATTGAAATTACAATAATTGAGTTTATATACGTTAGATTAAATGAAAGGAAGGATATGAAGTCTAAAAAAATCTGAAAAATATGTCTTAAGCCCTATTAAAAGGCTCAACTAGTGAGAATTAGGCCTAAATCCTAATAATCTTGTTTTGGACAAGTGTGGCATTCAATCCAAAGTAAAGTTTTGAAACTTTGTAAATAAGTTTCTTATGTGTATTGATGTTAATTAAACCTTTCTCAACCCCAAATATTAATAATTTTGGTAAAATATTCGCTTAGAAGTCTTTTACGCCTTTTAGGCCTAGTAGCTCTCTTAGTGAGGTTGAGTAAAATCTCATTTTGTGTTTCTAAATTGTATTCAAGTGATTAAATAAGTTGAGGTTAGATGCATATTAGGTGTAATAATTACTTTTTTGTGAATAATCCAATATATACTCATGTAACTTAGTTTTGATCTCAAGGCTTAGAGGTCGAATTATTTAATTTGTAAGATAAGAGAAGGATTGAATGTATTTAAGGGTCTGAACCTTTTGATAAGTAACATAATAAGGTGGATTAGTGATAATTCAAGTAAAATAAGGGTCCTTTGGTAAGGATAAAAACATATAGTCTTTGATAAGCCTTGTGTCCTTAAATAAAAAAGTGAATTTTGTGGTAATGTGAGTTGCTTGGATACCAAAGTCCTTTAAGATCAGTTATTGTATGATGTTGGAGATATTTTAAATTAGTATTGAATACCATACAAGTCTTTTAAACTTTTGATATTATGAAGTGTGAGATTGAAAATTGTAGTGAATAGTGATATGAGGAGTGATTGTTATCAGGTGGTATCAGAGCTTGGAAAGCTCTTGCGAAAAAAGAACTTTTGTGTTTTGCTAACCAGTTCTTGTAGAAAATAAGAGATTTTATGAAGATTGACAAGTTGCAGGTTGTGGAGGTCAAGTTTACAAGAGGGAAAGGTAATAATAATTTTGTGAAAACTTGTTTTAAAGATCTTAATGATTGATTTGTATTTCAGTGAGCTAAGATTCAAGTCAACAAAAGCCTAGAAAGGATTAAGAGGAAAGTGAAAGCTAAGAATGATTGAAAAAGAGTTTGTGAAGCTCAAAGAGAGAAGAACATAGTGAATGCTCTTGTAGGAAGATCCAAGAATAAATATTGGAAATTTTACCAAAAGACTAAGGTGAAATAGACTCAGGTGAGGTAAAATATGGACTTTGAATAATTGAGAAGAATAGTTGAGGAGTTTCCTAGGACAAAATATCAGTTAAGGAAATAAAAAGAAAAGGAAGCAGAGAAGGAAGTAGAGAGAAGAAGACTTCCAAAAATAAATGAATGAATTAAATCAACATATAAAATTGATAAGCATAATAAAAATCAAGGAGGACCCATGGAATGGGTTGTTAATGAAGAAAAGAATAAAATGGCTAGTCAAGTTAGTATCAAGAAGAAGAAAGAGGATAAAGAAGTTACTATGCAAGTAACTTAAGGAAGAGATAAGGAATCTCAATATGGACATGTAAATGAAATAATATGAGGAAGGTGATCAGAACCGTGACAAGAAAGAATATACCCAAGGGTAAAATTGGCCTCAAGTTTTTATATCTGACTTTGCTTTTGATGTTGTGAGCGCAGGTACACAAGCTATGGAGGAAGATGAAGTTCTTGAGTTGATGGATAGACTCACGATTGAATAATATGATCGAGAGAAGGCTAAATGAACATCCTTAATCCTTGAAGAATATCTCCTGAAGGAGATAGAAAACTTTGAACAACAAAGTGATGAAGAATTGTTAATTAAGCAACCAAACAAGTTGTTTGTCTCTACCAAAGTAAAGAGCAGATGTTAGAAGAAATGGCAGCCTTGGATAATGCCATAAATGATGGTAAAGAGAAAAATATTTGTCTTAAAATAGAGATATAATAAGTTGACAAATGGGTTGAGGCCATTGAGTCTCATAATTATGAAATTGATGTTGTTTGGAGAGAGACCTCAAGGTCTCAAATTTTTATTTCTAATATTGCATTGGGTTGTGCTTGTACAGGTTTGATTGAAGAGGAAGTGAGGTGTATAGAGAAGAGATCTATAGAAAGATCTCAAGAGGATAAGATAAAGTTTATTATCTTCATTCAAGAGGGTAAGATGAAAGAGGAGCAAAGTAAAGTGAGCATAAAGGAAGTCAAGAAGACAAAGGACCAGTGTGGAATCAAGGAGCATGTCCACATGTATGAATTGAAATTAGAAAATAAAAATAAAGGAGATTTGTATAAATAAGGGAAACATAAAACTCATGATCAAGAGCTCATGAAACATTTCAATCCCAGGAGTTTGATGCAGGAGCATCAACCCATTTTTGTAATTTTGTACATAAATCATATAAGAGAGAGAATAAGCCTTGTTGAGAAGGCCTAGAAGTATGTTTGATCTCTAAAATGCACAATAAAGGCCACATATACATGTAATAGATCTTATTACGGGTATTAAAATGCTTACAATCCATTATAATTCAAATTCCAATTCATCTAGTGGTGTTTTGGAGGTTTCCCGCTAGAACCTCATATTTTAATATTCAAATTGCCTTATAAGGCCTATAAACCTTTTAGCTTAGTTGTAAGGTTATAAATACTTAGGAATGGTCATATAAGGTGGATAACATAGTCTAAATTTTATTTCTACTTATGTAAAGGTAATTTCCACCTCATCACCATCTAAAACAAGGAGGATCAATGCACAAAGCCAAAAAAAAGGCATGTTTGAGCTAGAAAGATGGAAGGTTGAGAAAGCTAAGGGATAAAATAGCTTATTTAGAATTTTTTTTAAGATGGATGAGATTTATCCAACGTGATATAGGATCCAATAAGGCTATAAAATCCCAGCTATGTAAGTCTAATGTAAGTTTGAAGTTTTGAAAGTGTGGAATGCAAGAAAGCTTCTGATTTAGGAGAAGATGGAGCTTGTATCTATATGTTGTAAGTAGTATTTATGGTTGTGTTATGGTTTGAAACTGATTTTCATTTATATTAAATAAATAAGTGTGTTTTTGGTGTATATTAAGTTGTGAATACCCATGATAATGGTAAGGCCAATTCTGGTGTAGTGACAAAGCTATTTTTGTATACATTGAACTGATAAAACAGTGTTTTATTCTATTTGGTGACCAATAACAAGTTCTAATCAGGTTGAAAATCTCTAAATATTGTGCACAGACCTTTTACAGGTGTTTGTATGGATTGAAACAACATAGAAACCAAAATATTGCAAAACCTGTGCGGGTTTTATGGCCTGTTTGGGATAAGTAGTAAACCAAAATTCAAGGTAACTTTATAGTTGAGATTTTTTTAATTCATGTGATCAATTAAAAAATATGGTTAGGATTTTTTTAAGGTGTATAAATTTATTTGACGATATGGTGAGATTTAAAGTGCATACTAATACTTAATTTTCGATCCTAGACCAGTATTCAGTGTAAGAAAACCTTGTTTCTATCAAGGTAGAAGATGATTTATGCATGTCAAAAGTGTTAAGACTCTGATACTGGTTTATAAAATTTTAATAGAGTGTTTCTAAGGTTATATAATCATCTGGAGGTATATTTGTATGTTAAATCTCAAAATTTGAGAGTGACTGTCTTGTTTGTAAGCCTGATTAGGCCTAACTCTGAGATGTTTTCATCAATTCTGTGTAAATCCGTAGAAAACAATGATATCTTATTTTTAAATGTGCTGTAAATTGTAAAAATGGGTACTTGAAACTAATTTTAATTTTCTGAGAAACTCTATAATTTTCATTTTATAGCCAAAACTCAGTCATTTTCTGAAGTAAAGAGGAAAATAGACCTTAAAGGGACAGTTTTTTGTGAATTTAGTTTGACCTTTAGGGAATTTATCCAAATAGGTTTGGGTATGGATAAACTATATAAATTATTATTTTAAATTGTATTTTGTTTGACACAAAATTTCTGTAAGTGAAAATTATGTTTGACAAACCCTTTGCACAGGGCTACAAGGAAAACAAGTCTAATTAGTGATCAATTTTTGATGTTTTGAAATGTTTGAGGATTTCCACTGCAATAAGTGAGTTGATATACCTTAGAGTAAATTAAATTAAGGATTTTAAGTCTAAAAACATATGAAAAATAAGTCTTAATCCCTGTTATAAGGCTCAACTTGTGAGAATTAGGCCTAAATCCTAATAATCTTGTTTTGGACAAGCGTGACATTCAAGTCAAAGTGAAGTTTTGAAATTTTGTAAATAATTTTTTTATGTGTATTGAGGTTCACTAAACCTTTCTCAGCCCCAAATATTAAGGATTTTTGTAAAAGCTTCGTTTAGAAGCATTTTAGGCCTATTAGCTCTCTTAGTGAGGTTGAGGAAAATCTCAGTTTTGGTTCCTAAATTGTATCCAAGTGATTGAAGAAGGTGATGTCAGATGCATATTAGGTGTAATAATGACTTTGTTGTGAAGAATCCAATATATACTCATGTAACTCAAATTTGATCTCGTGGTTTAGAAGGTGAAATATTCAATTTGTAAGATAAAAGAAGGTCTGAATGCATTTAAGGGTCTGAACCTTTTGATGAGTAACATAATAAGGTGGATTACTAACGATTCAAGGAAAATAAGGGTCCTTTGGTAAGGAGGAAAACAAATATTCTTTGAGAAGACTTGTGTCCTTAAATAAAAAAGTGATTTTTGTGGTAAAGTGAGTTGTTTGAATGCTAAGGTCCTTTACGATCAGCTATTGTATGATGTTTGTAATCAAAAATAGTGGAAGGAACCTTGACCATGCAAGTATGAATATGTAAATCTTTAAAATTGACATTGAATATCATATAAACCTTTTAAATTTGAGATATTATGAAGCGCGAGTTTGAAAATTGTAGTAAATAGTGAAATGAAGAATGATTGTTATCAAAATCCATTTTGACGCTCTCTCAAATAGATGTTGAATCCATTTTAACTTTATTTCAAACAAATGCCAAATCTACTTGATGTTCTTTCTCAATGCTCAAATGCTTGATGCTCTTTTATGAAGTTAAATGAAAATTAATTAACTCTAAAATAATTAATATAATTTAATGTTATTGATTCATTCAATTTTATGCTCAAGCCCACAAAAATCATCATCAAAATTTACACCTTGTAGATTTTATTATAGCCTTGTCATGTCCATTGGGTTGTAAAGCCAAATAGAACATTGTGGAATGTATATAAATTTATCAAGGAAAATTAACATGAATTGGGTAATGAAATTTTGATAGAAAAAAATCACTACAATACATACAACATTGAAAAAATCATATGATTGATTCAATCTAGTGCGCAAGTAGGGCCCGTCAAGCCCAAAATAGCCAAATGTGACAATATCATTTAGATTAAGGCTCAATAAGCCCCATGTATGTACCTGATTAGTCCAATATAATGCAAACTAATCAAACCCAAATCCAATAAATGTAACAATCTATTGTATATTAGGGCTTGATCGACCTTGTTAGTGTGTACCACATTAAACCAATAAACTGATTGGTTCAATGAGGTACATAAACTAGGCCAATCAAGCCCAAGTTAACAAAAATGTGATAATATAATGTGCTTTAGGGTTTGATTTAATCCATTTTTAAATTTTATTGAACCAATTGAGTGATTGGTTCAATGTGATGCATAGACATAGTCAATCAATCCCGTACCCACAAAATTCAATAATTTAATATCAATTGGGGTTCAGTTAGACCTAATTACATACTGCATTGAATCAATTAGGGGATTAGTTCAATAAGATACATAATTGGGGCCAATCGAGCTCAAACCCATAAAATGCAATAATCTTTTGAATTGGTTATCCCTAACTAGATGCCCCATTGAATAAAATAGATGATTGGTTCAATATGGTACATGATTGGACCCAATTGAGCCCAAACCCATCAAATGGAATGATTCAATATTAATTGGGGCTTGATTGGCCCAAATTACATTCCACATTGAACAAATCAAATGATTGGTCCAATAGGCTATGCAATCAATGAAAATCAAGCCAACACCCACTAAAAATAATAATCAAGAGTTAATTTAGGCTCTATTGGCCTTGTTTGCATACCCCATAGAATCAATCACTCTATTATTTCAATAGAGTATGTAAATAGGACCTAACAAATATGATTGATTCTATTTTCATTCATCATTGAACCAATCATCTAATGAGTTCAATGGGGCATGCAAATAGGGCCAATAAAACTTGATTGGATTTATATTTGTATCTTATTGAACTAATCAAGTGATTGGTTCAATGGGATATGTAAATGGGGCTAATTGAGTCTAAATTTAACGAGTACAATAATCAAAGGTTGAATGGGGCTCAATTGGCCTTGTTTGCATACCACCTTGAACCAATTACCTCTTGATTTAGTGGGGTACACAAATAGGGTCAATCGAACCTAAACCTATAAATTAAGTTGTAAAATTGACATTGACTTGTATATTGATGTAACCAATAAAGATTCACTTAAAAAAAATTAATCATAGTGCCCATTTATTAAATTGTTGTAATAAATAATTATACATATACCCACTCTTGAATGTGTTTTCATAGCTACCATTTATAAAATTGTTACAAGAACCAATATATGGAACCACTAATTAAAATGTAATAATAATGATGATTTATAAAATAGATATTGAAGTTGTATTCCAGTTCATAATTAAGTAAGAAAAATATTATAATAACTAAAACATAGACACAATCTTAAATGTGTATTCATATCCTTCATTTATTAAAATGTTATAATAATTAAGATATGGACATGAGCCTATTGAATGTGTAGTATAACTATACTATTTACTAAATTGTTGTAATAAGTAATCATATCAATAAGTAATTATATATGTACCCATTTTTGAAAGTGTTTTCAGAACTGTCATTTATAAAATTGTTATCAGACCAACACATTTATATAATATAATTATAAATTTTAAAATAAACATTAAAATATATGCAAATAAATAATTAAATAAAAATTTAAAGTCTAAAATTAATTATATATATAAATATAATAAGATGCCTTATAACATAACTACATAAAATTTGACTAATTAATATAAATAGTATAATGTAACCGATTTAAATTCCCAGTCTCAACTTGTCCACACAATCCAAGCTGCGAAAAATTTAATAATGTATAAAATATTATTATGACCTTGATTATATATTTGGGAGGTGGGATGATTAGGGTGTTAAGATTTTGGAGATGCCCCATTTTTAATCACTTGGAATTTGCTTGGAAGGAAAGGAATACAAAATTTTACAGGATGCTAGTCTCTGGTGAGAAAACTTGAGGGTTTGAGGGTTTGTTCCAAGATATGTATACACTGAAATTACCTTTTCAGAGAAATATATCTTGGGGGAAGATTGCCATATTCTTCTGAAATGGAATTTACTGAGAAAAATTATTGTTCTTAATCCCGTGTACCCTATATTGGAGGCCATCTGGAAGGGAGCCAAGAAGCCGACAGTAGCCAGATGATGGTTTGGAATCCTCAGCCATTGGCTTCTGAAATCGTTGGCCCTGTTGTTGAAGACGGTCTACATACTGTTTTTAATCCTCCGTCCTTTGCCATGGATTTCACCCATACCTACATTGGGGAGGACAAGCTAAAAATGAAGGGGAAGTTTTGGAATGTAGAGAAAATATTGTTAGTCTTCAAGTTGGAGGCGGAGAAACATAATTTGTACTGTCCCTGAAGAAGAAATAGAACAAAATTATGTGTTTATTGAAGCATCAGAAATGTGTCTGGGGACTAGTCGGAGCATGTGGGATTAGGCCCTGGGGGTGTCCTCCAAGCATTGTTAATATTTTCTCGAGTAATTTTCAGAATCAGTGCCCTAAACTTTGATTACATTTATTATAACAGGACTACAGTAATGTAGAGTAATTCAACTGAAATGTATGGTAACTGTTCGCTGATATAAATAAAGTAGAGATTACTGAGAAAATAGAGATTACTTGAAGTGGATTACATAAAGTAGATATTACTGAGAAAATACAATAATTGGAGTTCGGCCATTAATGCTCGTTACTTTTTCAGAATTTCTCTATACCAATGAGCAGATGTCCTCGGATAGCGTTCTAAGCCACCACTCGTTTGGTCTACATAGTACAAACCAAATCGAACAGGGAAGCCAGATGACCATTCAAAATTGTCCAGCATAGACCACGCAGTGTACCCTCGAATGTCCGATCCATCCCTAACATTTTCGCAGTACATTGTACGAATTAAAAAAGTTTTATTTGAAAAAACTCTCTTCTACAGTCAATTAAAATCCTACGCACAATTCTTTCCCAGACCTTTTTTATTAATATCAAAAGATTGCCCATTAAACAACAAACGGAATCCGGTCTAAAATTTTCTCTAAAGAAAAATATGCCGTACCTTATCGCTCGAAGAACGTACGAAAGATGTTCCTGATGATACTTCACTCTGGGCAAATCGATCAATGCTGTGTGAAGTGGAGTGGTGCCATCGTCATAACCGGCATATCCTATCCGTCAGATTATCATCACGTTCACGTTATTAGATCTCTCTCTTGTTGTTCTACAATACAACGAAACAAATACGGACAATATACCTGTCTCTGTTATGTAAATAGGAGGGTTGTTGTATTTGATCTTAGTGTAGTGTAGGATTTCTCCTAATCCAGCCGGGTAAGACCTGAATTCGTCCACTTCTTGCTGCCAAGTGCCAACACTACAATGTAAATTCATCGTCTGAATTTGTCTAAATGATAGTCGACTACGTAATCTGGGGCCGGAAAAAGAACACTTACTGCTTCTCCAAGCTGAATTCCATCCATTTCCACTGTACAAGAGAAATTCTTTAATAAGCATACGAAATAAGAAATATAGATGGCTTGGGAAAAGCGTATGCAGTATTGTATAGAAAAACTTACTCGAGAAAGTAGCGTGGAAATCCGTACTGTAGCTGGTGTAAAGAGGATTGACTGGACTAGGATTGTTTACAACGAACTGTGAGACGTAGTAATTATAGCCAATATAGTCAAATGAGCCTGCAAGATCTTTCGACTGTTGCAGGGTGAAGGATGGCAAACGTGCTCCTACCAAGCTTCTCATAGAAGCAGGGTAGTTCCCTCTCGTCAATGGATCCATATACCTTTTATATATATGGAATGTAATTGATTAGCACATCATATCATGTAAAGATAGGTTATTCAAATATAAATGTTATAAGTAACATGTGAAATACCATCCCGTTGTGAAATCCATGAATCTTTGGGCAGCATCACGATCGCTGTGAGATGCATTTAAGAAGGGCACACCCCAAGATACCCCAAGTACTATACCAATTGATCCTTTCTGGCTCTCCTGTATCCACATAATATATGATTTATATATAAAAGAAAGTAGAAAATGACCTGTAATTATCATAATACAAGATTACAAAACATTTTGACAGTCGTTAAACTTTTCCCAATAATAATAATGTAAAGCATCTAATTATATTATAAAATTCATAATTATTCAATATTTAAATATTATATCAATAAATTCTCAGTTATTATATATATATATATATATAATAACTGAGAATTTATTGATATAATATTTAAATTTATAATATATATATATATTTATATATATATATATATATATATATATATATATATATATAAATATAATAGTAATAATGTATTCAATAATTCTCAATAAGTTCAAGTGTATAGCTATTAACTCTTCTTCCCCTAAAATTAAGTAATTTGACATTTACCTGGTATGTGGATTTGTATATTTTGACAGCAGCACTATGCATAAGGAGCATGTTGTGAGTTACAATATAAGGCTCTGTTGCAGAATCCCCTACCATACAGTTCCCCAATATTGGTGAACAATGGCCAGGTGCATGAACTCCAAGAGTGTAAGCCAACATTGCCACAGTCCACGGTTCATTTATAGTTGCCCAATATTTTACACGGTCTCCAAATTGTTTAAAACATTCTTCTGCGTATGCAGCAAAGTCCTCACTATGAATTCAACAAAAAAATCAATTAATTAATTAATTAAGATAAAATCACATAATAAATCAGAAGAAAAAAAGAATTGAGAGTAAATAGTGAGTGCATCTTACACCACTTTGTCGCTAAGCAGTCCTCCATACTCATCCTCTAGAGTTTGTGGCATATCCCAATGATAGAGTGTTACAAAAGGTTCTATCCCTGTACCACCCACAAGATAAAAAAAATAACCTGACAACTGAAATTAATATATACGAATAATCACAAAAGATAATGAGATTAGAAATAATGTCCCATATAAATCAAGAAAGAGCTCTTGCATTACACGTATATAAAGGAGGGAAAAATTATATATCCGATACCATTGTCAATCAATTCATTGATGAGATTATTGTAATAATCGACTCCTTCTTGATTGACATCTCCTTTGCCCTCTGTATTGATGCACGGTTTTTGTAAATTAATGTTGAAACTCAATTTATCTAAAATGCAATGTTTAATAATTTTGAAATTAAGTCTTACTAGGAAATATGCGTGTCCAAGAAATAGAAAAACGATAGCTGTCCAGCCCCAAATATTTCATATGTTGAACATCCTCCTACATATTCATCTTAACTCACATGTAAAATTGACCAAAATATAATAATAAAATGTAAAGTCTCAACTAACATGTTTACTTTATATTTTAAGCCATCTACCACGAACTCATACAGAGAAAATAATTCCTCGTTCACAAGAAAATTTGTGGAGGTAAGAAAACCTTGTAGCGGTGGTATTGATCAATTGCAACATCCCCGGTACTTCCGTCGGCAATTTTGCCTAACCACATTGACAACAACAATGTCAATGTCAAATATCAAGGCAAGGAAATCAATAAGGAAAGTGTAACTGTGATGTAGACCTGGAATATGGGTGAATGTATCCCAGATGCTTGGCCCTCTCCCACCTTCGGCAGCAGCGCCTTCAACCTGTGCCACCCACCAACCACCAAAAATGCATTATATTGAAGTATATAGACACTAAGCATGTAGGGTTGAAGTATATAGACACTAAGCATGTAGGGTTGATGAAACCCACTTGATAAGCAGAGGTCCCTGCACCAAATACGAATCCTTTGGGAAAGCTGCTTCTTCCTATTCTGGTTGCACTAATTGCTTGGGCACATATCACCCTGTAAAAACATACCATATTATTTATACTAAACCCTAAATTGTATGTTACAATGAAAGATAGTGTGTCCATATCGACACTCAACAATGAAGCGTGTGTGAATATCAAAGATCATTTGCGGACAACCCCAACCAACAAACCAAAGAGAGAGAGAGAGAGAGAGAGAGAGAGAGAGAGAGAGATTTATAAACATTGACACTTAACACGAACAATATGATGGTAAATTGAATATTATTAAGATTGAAAATTTAAATTAATTTAAATATTAAAACTTTGAAATTTTGTCAAAAAAAAATTATTTTACTTAGTTCGTAAAAAGTTTATTGGATATTAATTTTTACTAAAATACAAATACAATAAGAAATCATATTAAGTTAGATCTCCTCCAAATTTAACATAATGGAACTTTCAGTCTTTTAACACTTAATCAAAGACTTACCAATCAGAAAAAGTTTAAAGATCCATTAAAGTTTAAAGATCCATTAAAGTTCAAAGATTCATTGAAGGAAACGGTAAGTCCCTCTCGAGCCCATACCGTCGAGAGGTTGACACAGCCGTTTTGGTGGCGGCCCTGCCCGTGTTCACGCGCTCCTCGCAATGCAATCCTGCGAGCTTTTTGGCGAAGTCGCTCTTCATAGTCTGCCCTGCAAATGCTGCCATTGTTGCCATTTCGAATGCAGATTGCGGACGAGTGGTATTGGTGATAGTGAGAGCAACTATTATTTATACTTGTATTGGCGACAGTGAGAGCGAGTGTTATTTATATTTGTATTTTGAAGGGTCAAGACGACCTCTCTGAATTACATCACGAGCTTCACAGGTCACGGACAAAGATAAAGTTGTTGGCGAGATTTACATGTCGGTTGTTAAAGAGCCAAAAAGATTAAGATATTGATAATAACTTTACTTTTTTGTCGTTTTTTCTTTTGTTTTTGTTTTTTTTTCCTTTTTATTTTTCCGGGGAGAAGGGGGAGGAGATTACGGAATCAAAGGTTTAATTAACGATCGAAAGTTTATTTAGTATTGACTTTTATAAAGTAAATTGTTTTTAATAATCATTTAATTCATTGTGTAAATGTAAGAGTAATTGGTCCTTATTTTTATATAATTTAATTAACTGAGATAAAATGGCAAATGTAAATAGATATGTTCTTATCATGATTACGAATATTATTAATTTTGAGTAGTTTGTTGGTCTTCGGTTCAAATTTCCATAATTTATACATACTCTCTCCAAACGTTATGATGGTCCAATGTATTATAATAATATAATATAAAATTAGTATCTATATTATATATAATAAATAGTATATATAATATAATAATAATTAATTATAACATGTACGTGTGTATGTGTGAGCGTGTGTGGGGAAGGGGGAAGAGGAGAGTTGCATTCTATCAATAGGATGTCGTGGATCTTCCATTTATATCTTCACATGGATATGTGTCTCTTGTTGTTGTTTAACAGTGTTTCTTCGCGCTGAACGTCAACTATTTTCGAAGTTATTCTCACCAACAAACTAGCACCACCTCTTCCGCATTCACCTCCCTCCTCTTATATTCATCGTTGGAGAGACTTTAGTCAATCACGATAAAGGAAAGTTCATAATTTGTAGAGAGACGAGCCATCAAGAGAGAACAAAAGTCATCCAAAAATTAAAAAGCCCAACAAAGGTTTTGTCATTTTTCTCTCTGAGATAAACATTTGCAGCTGTTATACTTTTAGGTTTCTTTGTGATTCTTATCTTTTTGTTGTGTTGTTTCAAATATCAAAGCTCAAGTTCTAAAATTTCATTTTGGGTTGTTATAAAAAAAGTGAGATATATATCCCTAAATCTACCAAAGGGCACAGTATGATTCAGATTTTGTGTTAATGTGGATTGATAAAAATCCAATGGTTGAGTTGAGTTCCAATAACATCCCTAATAGAATATATAGTTGACAGAGATTAAGACATGACTCATTTTTCTATAATGGAAAACTCCATTAAGTTTGCAGATCTATTGGCTCACGTTCAATTCCCATGCATAGTCAAACTTAAATGTCAAACTACAATAAAGTGAAAACTTCACAAAAGATTGTAGTTTTATCTTTTGGTTTGGATTTAAATTTATTTACAAGTAAAATGATTAAATTCGATAACTTCCACATGTTTTTTTGCTTCTTCAACAATGGTGCTTTGCATTTCTGAGACATGGGAGATTCAAAAGCTTTTTCCTTATTATTGATAGAGTTTCTTTATACCAAAATTAAGGAGATATTATCCAAATTTGGATCCTAATGTACTAGTCAGGTGTACTAGAGGCTTCCACTATGCCAAATTAGATGTAAATCATGTTATTAAGACACTTTTGTAAGACATTTCATACACTCAAAAATATCAGCCCAGACATGCTTCTTTGACAAACCAGTATGAGGGTGATCCAAACATCTTCGTGGTGATAAGTCGATAAGTTGCAAGCTCTTCAAATGGAAGAAATAGTCTTTGTTATTTGGGGGAAACAACATTTTTTGGTGTCAAAAGTATATTTTAATTACATATTTGAGTTCCTCTTGGAAAATTAGGCAAGTTAAAAAAATGTCACGTGATTTTGAGATCATATGAAAAAGTTAGGGCCTCTATAAATCAAGGACTCTGGCACCATAGTTGGTCTCGGGAGCTAACTGTTGGACTTTGGAACTCGATTGTTGGACTCTGGAGCTGAGTTGTAGGACTTCAAAGCTAGCTATAGGACTCTAGAGCCACATGAATTTGAATAGTTTTAGTTGTTTGGATTCATTTTGGTTGTTTGGTTGAGCTTATGGTGGATTATAAGGTTGATAATAACATTAATACAAGTCTGGGGAATACAACAAAAATAAAAGAATAGTGAGAAAGATAGAAGTTGAATTCACATTATTTGTAACAAGATACTTGAGATTTTATTCTTGTTATCTCATTATTGTCTAGTTGTAGATGATTTATTAAGTCATGTGGAAGTATAGAGCATAGTTTGTATATGAGTTTTAGATAGGGTGGAACTGATTTGTCCATATAGGCTAAGTTGGTAGTTGCTTGTATACTCTTGCATTACATAGTTGAAGGTGAGCACAATCTGCCTTACCTATTAGATTTTTCCCACATCGAGTTTCTTGAGGATAAATCTTGTGTTCTTTTTATGCTTTTCTCATTCATATGCTTCATGTTTATGTGTAGTAGGTTGCATATTTCACTTTCAACACTTGTTTATCTTTGTTTTTTCAAGGTTAATAACCTAGAACATTTGCATATCTAATTGTTGTTAAGCTAAGAGAATAGGATCTGTGTTGATGATACTTAGAGTGAAATATTTTCCTAGTTGATAAATCACATGGTCAGAGCAGGCTAACACTTGGACGTGCTGGAGCTAAGACAAGTGTGGGCACACGAGTCTATGAGCAAGTGGTAGTGAGGCATGTGGGGCAATGATTGAGTTTGGCATATAGGAGTGCGTAGGACTGTGAATTGGTGTGAGTCAGGAGTGTAATTTTGTGAACATGTGTGAGACTAACGTGTAGGGTTGAGATCGATATCAATGCAAACTAGTGTGCATGAAGTGCAAGTGTGCCACCAATAGGTAAAAGAAAAGGTGTGTACTATGTAAGAACTGCACACAAATCAAAATCAAAGAAGATCATTTATGGTTTCTTGAAACATGTATTTATGTAAAAAAGTGACTATCAAGGGGTGAGTTAATGCCTTGTAAATAACTTCTTCAAAGTCAAAACCCTGATATGTCTTGCAATAACTGAAATATCTACAAAGAGAGGGGTACGTGTAATGGGTTGCGCTGATTGCAATCACTCTAATGATGACTAATCATTGCCTACATATCCAATACTTTGAAGATGGAAATTGAGCCAATGTAGTTCTCCCACTTGGAGTTATTTATTCAATTATGCTCCTTTTGCTTCATGAATGCATCTAGAGATAGCTTGAATACTTGATAATGCTTTGATTTATTTGGATAAAATAGGCTCTTGACTTGGTTAAGGATTTGTTTTAAATGACTAGAATCATATTTGAGGAGAATATGGAAGCTTTGCTTGGTGTGAAATAGTGTGTGTTTCAATATTGAAATTGTCAAGTGATAGAATATGTAACTTAGATGTATTTTATAACAATCCAAAAGGGAAAAACCTCACATTATCTATCCTAAAAATACAAACCAATATGTAAGGAAACGGTCTAAATTTAAAAATTGACTGTTATTGAGGTGAAGGTCAGGATCGACCCATAAGTGTCAAGACCGACTGCCACTATTGACCCATATTGGTCAATCCTACCGTGAAAGGAAACATGTGAAATTTATAATTTGGGATGTCAATAAAAATGCTTAGATGGCTTTTTAGCAATTAAGAATTTTTTTTTAGGCATAAAGTAGTAACTTAGAAAGGAAAAGGTCTATACAAAGGCTAAGGATATATTGAAATGGTAAAATAGATCAGATTAAATGCTCAAATCAATTAAAATGAAAACGAGTTAAAACTGACATTATCAAATATTCATGACCAAATTAATTAATTTTTATATATTTAAATTAAATTTATTAATTATATATCAAATTGATTTAAATAATAACATTTCAATTAATTTTTTATATACGTTTTCAACAAAAATACATTTAAATTTATTTTATTTTTAAGACGAAAATGTGCGCATTGAAAATGTCATCCGAATGGAGAGAATGTGGACGAGTGAGATCACAGCTACGACTTAGTTCGCGTATTTTAATTAAAAATAAAAATTAAAAAATAAACCTTAGATGTTGATGTTGGTGGGATGCGCGCATTAAAAAATAAAATTTAAAAATATACCTAAAGCTGTTGATGATAACAGTTGTCGAGGTGAGTTTAGTTATTTAGTTTTATTTATTTCTTTTTTGGGTGGTGGCCAAGAATCTATCTACTTTATAAATGTTCCCATGAAAGCTTTCACTATGAGATTATGTTTGCCATTTTAATTTTTTTCTTCAATTATTATTAAAAAACAAATAATTTTTTCTTTCAATATATCCGTTGCTTCTTTAAATTTGTTGAAGGCTTCCATTATTTGAGATTCGGTTTGGCATATTTTGTCATTTTGTATTTGTATTTTGTATTTATTTTTTAATATTAGAAAGCCATTAAAATATATGATAATATAAAATATAGATATAAGTATAATTAATGGATTGAATAAAGAGTAGAAAAAATTAGAATATTAATTTTTAAAATAATTGAAATCAGTTAAATTTTGTAATAAGTGATATATAGGTGATTATTAGATTATTTGGGGGTCTATGGTTTCGATTGTATTGACTAAAAAAAATTAGGAGGATGTGGATCATCCCTCACAAGGTCAAAGTTTCAAGAAGAGGGATAAGTTGATGAAGGGTCATTTCTAAGGCTCTTAATTGAAAAAACAATACTAGCAGTTGCCTCAAAGGTGCTAGTTACATTGGAAGGGATGTAATTTTTTGCTTTTGTTAAAAGAGGGGTTTTAAAGTGAAAGCGTGTAAATCGATAGTCGTACTTCATTCGAAACCCATGAAAATTTACCCCATCTCATGTATTGTGCATGAATCAGTAAGCAACAATAATTTGATAATTCTTATGGAAGTGATGTTGAAATTTGAGGAGGTGTGTTCCTCCATGTCCTAACAATAACATGTGTGGGGAGGAGACGTTCTATTTCACAAAGTGCATGAACAATGGCGAAGGGGTGGGGAAGGGTAAAACCATGCAAAACATGAAAATGGTGAAAGTCTTCAAGGTGAGCTAGGCAAATACGTTGAGGGGAAATGATAAGATGTTTCAAATGATGGACTCAAACAAGCCTAGGAAGATACATGTGCAAAGTTTAATGACATGTCACAATTATCAACTATGTAATTTGTATCTTACAACGAACTGTTTCAATTATCGAGTACATGATTGAAATGTTAGGATGTGAAGTCACTATTCTTGAGTCACTATTCATGAGTCACTATTCACATGACATTAGTCATGAGTCATTAATCATGGCCACTATTCATGTGATGACGTGGCAGTTACTATTCATAGTGGTGAGGTGGTAGTGTGAGTTGGTAATGATTATACTTATGAGGTGTCTCCTAGGTGATGTGGCATGGCCCACAGGGTATATTTCATTGTTGGAAAGGTAGGAGAAAGATGTGTGGTGAATTTCTCCACTATACACATGTGTTGCCTTTTGCTTTTTCATGTGGGGAACATGTGGGGTGCATCTCTTGAGTGGAGTAAGTAAGTGGGTGTGTGAGGCATAATTCTATGGAGGCTCCACTATCTTAATGCTTGGCTAAAGACAAGAAATGATTAAGCATATTATGTCTTTAGTGGTTAAGTGGAAGACAAAAGATAGATTGTCACATGGAGGTGGTGAGGCTTTTGTCTAAAGTATTCACACTTTGTTTTGGACTATGCACAAGTGGTAGACATTGTGCATAGTAACCACATATGCATCCACATGGGAGTATGGTGAATTTTATTCTCTCTCTTCTATTTCATCCTTTATTTTCTTCTCTCTTATGTATACCTATATACGCATGACTTTCCTCTTATGTATGGTAAGCTTGGAACAAAGTGTAAAGTGTGTAAGCTTTTAAAGCTAGAGTGAAAGTGTGTAATCCCTATGAAGATTATGAGAAAGCTTCTATGCTAGTAATGTAACTAGCTTAAGAGTTTGGAAAACTTTGCATAGCTTGAATGCTTGTGTGATAGCATTGTAAGAAAGGAGTGTGTTTAGAGGAAAATTTGTGGAGAGGATGCTTTTCAGAAGTCAATAAGAAGATGACAATGACATTTGCATGTAGTTTTTCCTTGCACTTTGCTAGGTTTCCACATTATCTACTTGTGTAATGTCATCTTCTTTGTCATTGATTTTATAGCTTGTTTATTTCTATATTCAATTTCTTACACAGTAGGTATTATTTCCTAACATCTGGTATCAGAACTAGGCTCTTTAAAAAACTCTTGTGTGAGTGTTTTTTGTTGATCTAGGAAACTTTATGCAAGTGGGAGCTAACAAAATGACAGATAGATAAATTTGATGGCAAAAATTTCTCCCTATGGAAGTTGAAGGTGGAGGATATATTGTTGAAGAATGACCAAGCTCTAGCCTTGAAGGGCTTTACAAGCAAACCCAACAGTATGATAGATGAAGATTGGAGAAATATGGATAGAAAGGCAATTTCTACCATCCATTTATGTCTTGCAGATTTTGTGCTCTTTAATTTTGCTAAGGAGAACACTTCATAAGATTTATGTGAGAAGTTTAACAACTTGTAATAGACAAAGTCAGCTACAAACAAAGTATTCCTGAAGAAATAGCTGTATAGTTTAAGGATAAAGGAGATTTCATCCATTGTTTCTCATTTCAATGAGTTCAACACTATTGTTAGCAAGCTAGTTTCCATGAGTGTGAAGATGGAGGATGAAGACAAGGCTATCACCTTGTTATGCTCACTATGAGATCATTGAGACCATGTGGTGATGACCATAATTAATTCATCATCTGGAACTCTTAAGTTTGATGATGTGGTTGCATCCTTGCTTGGGGACGAGATGAGAAAAATGTATTTTAGTGTATCCTCAAGTAATGAAGTCTTATCTAGGAGAGCAAGATCTAGTGAGAAGAACACATAGGGAAGAGAACCATCTAGATCAAAATCTAAAGGATCCAAGCAGTAGACTAGGTGTTGACATTGTGGAAAGCTCAGACACTTGAAAATGGATTGCTAGCATTTAAATAATAAGGAGAAGGATGGAAATCAAAATCCACCTTTAGTCAAAGCCAACACAACATATTTAAAGGAAGTGACATCACATGAGGGTTTTTTCCTCAGTAATAATAGATCAAGTGACAATGTCTAGGTATTGGACTCAAGAACATCTTTTCACGTATCTCCACATAAAGATTAGTCCATGGGTTACCATCCATGTAGTGGAGAGTATGTCTATATGGGTGATGATCATCCATATGAGATTATGGTAAAAGGGCACATAAGGATCGAGCTGCATGATGGTAGAGTCAGAATGTTGAAGGATGTGCATCATGTTCCTATTTTGAAGAAGAATCTAATGTCCATCAAAAGGATGGATGAGCTAGGGCTTTCTTGTACGTTAAGGAATGGTAAATGCATAATTTCGAAAGGATCCCTAATGGTGGCAAAAGGAAAATATAATAGCTCCTTGTATCGACTATGTGAATATTCTGCAACATTGGAGATTACTTGGAGTGATGTGATTCTAGTTGTAAGAAAGCCTTGTAAGAGGGTGAAGTTTAAAGAAAAAATTGATGTCAAGGTTTGATTTTAAATCAAGTGTTGTTCCCATCAATAATAATAACAAGGCCCTGTGTTTGTCTCTCCAGTTGAAGACACATATACCATGTCACTAATGTGGTTGTATGCAACCAAAATTTAAACTTGTCTATGAGAAAGCTTAAACATGATACTCTTTAAATTTCATGAAACATTATTATAATTACTTGGATATAAGTTTGATGAAGTTCAAGTGTTTTTTGATTGGCCACTGCATGCCAAATCTATTCATTCATTAGCAACAACTGGCTGAAATAATAAAAAAATGGAAAACATTATAAATTGCTTTAATTTTTGTGGTAACATATATTTCCATTGGTTATTTATTGCATTCAAATGAAAATAATAACCAAAGGTGATTATGATAGTACTTGACGAACATGTATTCACAATGCTAATTCATAATTCAAACTATGATTAAATTAAATTGTTTCACAAAGGATGGATAATTCATCAATATCCTCATAAATAGTAAAAAATAAAATTTAAATTCATATAACCTTGTGGGAATGGGAGTCACATGAATAAATTAATTTTAAATGTTTAATCAAGAGCCACATATTTTAGCACACACAATAAGGTGCCTTAAAACATTTGATTTGTTGTTATATGTTATTGAAAATTTTCATTAAAGTTTAACCTAAATTATGCCAAAAATAGTTTTAATAAGGGAAATAACAAATAATGCTAATTATTCTAAACATGCTCCATAACAAAAGGAGGAATGGCACATTTTTCCACCATCAGGATCCTAGTACCAACACATGAAGTTGTTTAAAAGCAAGGGAAAAATTGATTATGGCATTGAAAAGAAGTTAAGAGGAAGCCTACCCACTTGCAACAAGAAGGTGCAAGAGATAGAAGAGGAAATCGTGAAGGATACCCAAATTACCCTATTGGAGAGGAAATCACCTATTTATTAATCAGCCCCATTCTTTTCTTTCTCTTTATGGATGTATAATATTTGGCTTGGGTCCTAATCTAGTTAGATATTTATGCACCTACAGGCTATCCTTGTGTAAAGTTTCGGAGGTTATCCTTCTTTGGAAACCTTGTACCTCTTTTTCCTATTTTAGTGTGTTATTTATCCCTTCTTGGATTTATTTTTCTAGTCCTTGTACAAGTTATTATGTGTTTGAATTTTATGGAAGTTGGCTTGTTAATATGACTATTCTTATGGGAAGTTTTTATTATTATTTATTTCATCTCTATGTATGGCAAGTATCCACTTTTGGTAGATTAGATTTGATCATTTCTTGTAATAATTTTTCTTTTTATTGCCTTTATCTCTTTCCCTCATGGTATTTTTGTTTCCATCTCATCATCCCATGTCTTGGAATGATGTTTCACCCCTTTCCTGTGTAGGATTTCCCTCTCCCTTTCATAATTACCTCACTTGGGATCTCTCTCCGATTCATGATCGAGTTATGATTGTTTTCATTATTGTGCATTTATTTTTGCCTCTCCCATTTTGTTTTAAGTGTTCTTGCATATTTCCTTTTCACCTCATCACCATTTTATTTGTGTGTGCTACATCATGTTTTACCTTCATTATCTCTATTTGTATGGCTTATATGGAATAATCTTAGGTGATTGAACATGAATCTCATGAGGGAGACATAAGCAAGTTGGGGCTTAAGAGAACTAAATCCAAGTCATGTTTTGAAATCATGAACAATAACCATCTGGTGTGGGGTATTATTGAGAGTGGTGGCCAGACCTAATTCATGTTAAAAATAGCCGAGAATGACCCACCACTCTCTAAGGAGTTCACCACAACATGGAAGGATAGACTAGTTATTATAAGATGCATGAGATTCAAAGTTTTTAAGGAGTCTTTTAATCAAGCTACAGAGTTGGTTATCCATGACCTAAATTATTATAAAGAAAAAATTATGAAAGATGAATGGGTCACTAAATTTTTAAGTCCCATGAAATAGCTAAAAAGGTCACCAAGAGCTTTTAGTGTGTTGATCTCCTAGAAGCCTGGATTGAAGTCTAAAAATAGGTAATTTTGTATCTTACCTTAAATTCCAAATTGAACTTGATCAGGTCACATCATTTAATGATCATGAATCACTTTAAGGATGCTTACAAAACCAAAATTTCATTTTTTATATTACATTCCCTCAAGGACTCAATTATTGCATTCCTAGGCAATAACAAGGTCTTCATTACACACCAAACCTTTATTCTCATGTTATTCAAAAATGCCTCTCTGGTGATTATCAAGGAAATGTCACTAACACTAGGTTTTAGCTCAGTGTCAAATAAGGGTAAGAAACATGCTAAGGTTGAGGCCAAAGTTGATAAGCTAAGGAAGAAAATGAATCTAAAAGTCAAGGAGTTGGAGGAAGTGGAGGAAGTGGAAACTGGGACCTAGGCACTAGACAAACCCATATCAAAAATCTTAGCCTCAGCTCTGGATGCCTCAGATGACCTAATACAAGAGATTATAGATGGATTTGAGACTTGTTGACCTAGATAAATACTTATCTCACTTGAGTTGGACCTTAAGAGTAAGGACCTAGAATTGAGGGAAATGAGAAGTGTTGTTAAGGAAATTCGAGGTGGCCTCTTTCCTAAATCAAGCTTGGTGGTGAAGGAGGGCCTTGTTTCCACTTCTGACACCCCACATAAAAAATGGAAGAACTAGAGGATATTTTACTTATGGATTATTTAAGGAACCATTCTAGAGTAATCAATTCTCCCGTGACAACCCCAAAGAGTGCTCCTACCCCATCTAGATCCCTAGGCCTTTAATCTGAGTTCAAAGATGGACCTAGTTATAGGACCAAGGGGAAGTTGGGGAAGAACCCTTGCTAGAGCCTCTAGTGTTCCTCAATCTTTTTTGGTATGGTTGTTCTCTTTTGCCTTGTCAATGTATTTCTTTTTCCTAGTTTTGTTTGGCTTTGTCTCTATGGTCTTGTGGTTGTTAGGTCCTCTCTATGTCCAATATGTTATGCCCTAGTGTTTTTGTGGGTATTCTTATGGAATTTTTTCTCCTTCAAAGGGAAACACGAGCTTCCCATTGTGTCTTGGGTGGGTTCCACACTAGTCAAAGGTGGGTTTACCTTAATCTGAACAATTTTTTTGATATGTCTAAAGGTATTACATGGAATCACTAAATTACATAGAATGTTGACAACTCTGCCCAAATTTCTTAAATAAACATATAGCATATTTACAATGTTGAGAAAGTGTACATCTAAATTAGTGAGCTCGTTTAGTTTAGCAATGACAAGTAAAGGACATCCACACCGACAAAATCACCCAGGGCACGACCCTAACCTTAACTACTTGACTCTCTATATCAAGTATTTAGATGGATTTGTACCTTGGTGGATGGATATAAGAAACCATCATCCTCACCAATTATACTACAACCCTTTTAATGGAAATAAAAATTCAAATCAATAATATCCAATAAATTAAAATAAATAAACACCATTAAATTTCCTTGATTGAAGTAATATAATAAATTTTAATCGATATTTTAGGCACATAATTTCCCAATACATCATACATAAGAGATGATTGTATATGTCTATGCATACAAAATATTAAATTGATTTTCAATCATGAATGAAAACATTTTTATTTTTTCACAACAATAATATACATTATAAGTTATCATAAATGAAACATTTTTATGTAAACTAATAATAGTAAAATGCTTATTTTTTGATAAAAAATGAGCATCCTGGAGATCTGAGGTTCCCTATGCTCCCTTTCAACCATGTTGTCTCCTTTGCGAGGCTCCCTTGCCACTCATTCTTCCTCTTCATTTATTCCTTTTGGGTAGATGGTTCCTTCCCCTCTCTCTCCCCTTGCTCCTATTTATCCCTTTATGGAAGTTAGGGTTAGTAAGAGCCCACATCGGTCACTCGTGGGAGAGATCAAAGATCGATCTGGGGTTTATACAGGAGTAAGTCTCAAGGGATGTCTTTCTCAACAAGCTATTTTATGCTTCGTGTTATTCTCCTTTGGATAGTATTAGGTATTTTGGTTTTGCCCTGGAGGAAGTGGGATGGCTAAGCCCAAATCCTTTGCTCATATTGTTTCACATGTGAAGTATGTTGATTTACATAATGTTAAGCCCCTTGCTTTGGCTAATACCATTCTAGTGGTGTCTTTCAAAAATGACACTTTGGCATAAGTCATTAGAAATGAAGAATGGTTTACATCTTGGGGTTTAATTTGTAGGTTCAACAATTTCTATTTGATCATCTTGGCCTTTCATTAGTGGATCATGGAATCATGGCAACCTCTATTCGAAGAAAATTTTGAGATTTTTCCATGCACCAGGTGATTTTATATTGTAGTTTTTGATTTCTTGGCTGATTAGAATAAAGTGGCTCTAGAAAATACATGCTCTTAGGATCAACATCTTATCCTTCTAAAACCCTGGAGCCCTTATTTCAATCCGTTGTGTGAAAATTTGAAGTCATACCTATTTTCATTTGGTCGCCCTATCTTCCACTCTAGTTTTGGGTTGAATCCTACTTTTCAGCCATTGGGGGTTTTCTCAAAAAATTGTTGGCAATTGATGCCTCTACATCCACCTTTTCCCACATAACATATGCATGGATTTTGGTTTGCTTAGATTTATTACAGGTTCTCCCTATGTCTATTGAATTAAGAATAAATGACCGATGTTGGGCTTAATCCCTTGAGTATGAGGGACATCCCTTCAGATGTTGCAAGTGCTTTGTTCAAGGATATTTGGCTTCCTCTTGTTCTTCTATAAAGTGAAAAGTATCATCTTCGTGGTGGAAATATGTTGGACCTGAACTCCTTTTGATCACCCCTCTTTTCCCTTAATCTTCATCTATCAATATTTGTGTTTCTTGTTCTCCCAAGGTGGATCCTCAAGCTCCTATCTCGAGTTCTCCTTCTATTGAAATGCCCAATGGGGTTCCTCAAGACACTTGCTCAAAGGTGGAAATCTCAGCTTTGACAATTAGTGGGAACTTCAGTCTGGCTAAGAAGGTCAATGTTCTGATAGTTTTAGTTAAAACTATTAAGGATGCTACTATAGGTGTTTATCAAAATTGGAATCCCACTTATTCATTTGAGTATTATGATATATTGGCTACTATGGATGAGTGGATTGTAGTTTAGAAAAAGAAAAAATGGGAGGTTATCCTCGGTTTCTCCTACTAGGAGGCTTCACTCTCACCTCAAATGAGGGAAAGAGAGGCCATTATGGGATCTTTCAGGTTCACCTTGGGGTTGACTATCCTCCCCTTGGTGATTCAAGGCTAGTTTAGATAGGTTTTGATATTTTTGTTCCCTAATGGATTTTTATCTAAGGTAAAGAATTATTGTTTTTGTTCAATACTTTTGTGGGTGAGGAACCCTTCAACCCTTAATTATCTATAAAAAAAATAGTAAAATGACACAAGGAAAGAATTATTAAAATAATTGTTTTTAATTTAAAACTAACGAGTGTCATGATGTGGCTTTAGTACTTGTTTTTAGGAGCAATATTTGAAGTTTATTATATTTGAGTGTTGTTTATAAAGTTTGAAAAGTAATAATGCATGTTGTAGTTGTGAATTTCTCTACAACACTATTGAAACTATTGATATCATATTCCAAATGCATTTTGTAATGGTTGTTTGTAGTTTTCTATGACAATGAATGGGAGGCTTTTTCTATTTAAGCTTTGTGCAACTTGAATAGGATTTGAGTGTCATAATATGAAACATATAACATTTCATGAAATGTATTTTGTTGTTGCAAGCATAATGTAGATGAAGTGGTCAAATAATGTGCTTATGCCTTACAAATGGAACATTGTAGATCTTTGATGTTGACTAAGGTGTTGTCACATTTGAGATCAAAATGCGTAATATTTTCATTGTGTAGGTATTCCATCTAAATAACATTTTCTATTATAATTATTTTTCGATGATCTATTGACTTGTAGACAAGAATGTGCTTATAGTCTATTCACTAATAAAATTATTTTGTACTAGTTCATTGATTTTTTTATTTTGAAAGTATTTAATAGTGTTAAGGGCATACCTGATACCTATGTTTTTTGTGCAAATTCTATTTAAGAGTTTCATTAATTATAACCTATGTTACAGTTGCCAATGTTGCTTGAGGCAATTCTAGGATATCACCATAAACGGTGTCATAGACTCCACGAAGTTTAAGCCTGAGAGAAAATGTTCCTTAATTTCTCCAAACAATGAGAACTCTTCCAAATATCACATTCTTTATAAATCAGAAATGATTTTTTTGATATAACTATAAAAAAGTCTCAAGTTAAGTACTAAAACTGCATCACAAAACTTATTTCAAATAATTATATGATCACTTCATAAAAAATATATGTATTCAAATAAATTAGTTACAATTATTTCTATACAATACATCATAATATATAGTTTTCTAATACAATATTTTCTATAATACCTAATGACGATTGAATTTTATATTAGAAACTTTATTTAAATATAATATATTTTATTTATGACATAGGGTACATACACAAAATAAGTAGAAATAAAAGGAGATTACCTTAGTCTAATACACATTGCTTCCAATTGCACTGCTATCCCCAGCTCAAAAGAGAAGCCAATCTTAGCCGCTGGATAGAATCTGGTGTGGCTGAAAAGTTGCTTACCGCTCTTTCGAATGCGCCACTTCCACTTCCACTTCCACTTGCACTTTGATCGTTAAAAATAAAATACAAACCTGTTGGTTGGTGGGAAACATGGAGTTGGTGCGCGCATTTGAAAACAAATTAAAAAACAAGATAATGCTATCGATATACAGAACTGTGGATGTAAGTGTCTCTTGTTTTTTTGGTGGCCAAGAATCTGCTACGGCTCTCCCAATACTTCCTTTAAAATATGTTAAAGGCTTTCATAATTTGATATTCCGTTTGGTACATTTTTGTCATTTTGTATTTGTATTTTATACTAGAAAGTCATTAGTATATATGGTAATATAAAATATAGAGATAATGTACAATTAATGGATTCAATAAAAATGGAAAAAATTAAAATATTAATTCTTAAAATAATTGAAATAAGTTAAATTTTGTAATATTAATAAATAAAAATAATATATCCTAATTTTTTTGAAACCTTGTTCATGATTTTTCAAAAGAACAATTTCAGTCTCTCATACACACTTCCACGTAATTTATATAGTGTAAGTCTTGTGGAAGTGATACATGAATGTTGATAAAATCAACGAGAACTAGATTTTCATTGTCTTCATCAGCGTTTACATAGGTATTTTACTAGGCCCAATATCATATAAACTGTTACCTCTTAGGAAAACAAAAATGACACAAAATTCGAATTCAATTGAGAATAAAACTATAAGAACATATAGAAAATCACATCATACCAGATTTATGTCCTTTCAAGGTGTCTTTGCATACTTTTACAGGGCTTAAATTAAGGATGTTACAAGCTTACCAAAAGGTATATTTAAAAACCACAGTAGCTCGTCTCATCCTTATCTTACAATTCTAGTAATATGGATTTTTACGCTTAAAAACCCATATCATATCCCTTTACAAAGTGATAAACCATAAGCTATTAATTTAAGCCATGGGAAAACATCCTAGACTATGGGATGTATAAGAAGGAGTTCCCTATCATTGGGTACTTCTTCCTATACACACCCTACCAACTTAGGATTTTTGCTCACTTCTTAATATGCTAAGCATAAGGGGTACAATTAGAGAATTTCCAAACTGGACTATAAATGGTAATTCATTCGAAAGCCATGAAAATTGACCCCATCTCACCTTTTGTGCATGAATTACTAAGCAATAATAATTCAATATTTATAGAGGAGGTGACGGTGGAAAATGAGGAGGTATGTTCGTCTATATGTCCTAACAATAAGATGTGTGAGGAGGAGACATTTTGTTTCACAAAGAGCATGAACATTGACAGAGGGGTGGGGAAGGGTATAAACATACAAAACATGAAAGTGGTGAAACTCTTCAAGGTAGTTGGGTAATTATGGTGAGGAAAAATGATAAGATGTTTCAGTTGATGGACTCAAACAAGCCTAAGAAGATGCACATGCAAATTTCAATGACATGTCATCTTTATCAACAATGTAGTTTATATAATGACTTGTTTTAATTATTGAGTACATGATTGAAATAAGTGTCATATCAATGAAAAAAGGTGTTAGATATCTAATGGCTCCTGCAAAAATGTAGAATGGTCATTACATGTCAATTTAGACATGAGTTTGAAACTAATTAGACAAAAATGATGATTGTATTAACTATATAAAACTAGATTAGACAGCTTTAAAATAAATTAGATGAAAAATGGAAAGACTTTCTCAAGAAAGATGCTTTCTATATAAGCTAATCAACCAATGTAGGATATCATATGAAAATAGATATGGATAGCAATATTTCCAAGCTTTTTCCATTATCATTCTCAATAACTCTACCAACAACCTTTTTAACTCTAAATTGGATGTGGATCCCACTTAGGTAGATAGGGTTAAGAATATACAAATTATAATGCACAAGGGTGATAATCAGGTCTACAACAGACCAATTAAATGCTAAATTCAAATACAACATATGTTAAATTTATTAAACTAAGATAGACTAAAAATAAAAAGTACAACTATGTTAGATATGAAAATGAAAATTCAAAAGAAGGAAAAGTAAGGGAGAAAAGAAGGCCTGTGGACCAAATAAGATGAAACCTTTCTAAGCCAGCTCTTGAACTAGGGGTTGAATAAGCAATCAGGAACCAATGTCTATTGTAAGATGCTATAATCACACAAAAAATCAAACACAACTAAGAGTTTAAATAAATAAGAATACAATAAATTTAAGCATATATAATCAAAGGTTGTCATATTTGTAATATTGTGTTTGTGCATCTACAAGGGCGGTTATGATTAATACGTAAAAGACATTAAAATTAGTAATAGAATAATATGAATAAATATATTGAAAAGATAACTCATGCATAACTAAGAGATTGAGATAACAGAATGATAGAGTTTATTACAAGATTCACAGGTTTAGAGAAAAATCAGATTTGCACATCAAGAATAACTATAGAACAATCCATAGAATTCTCATCCCTTTGGGATAGGGAGGATAAATATATATCGGTTTGGGGAGGGGAAGGCCTCATCCTCCAAGATAAGTCTAAATTTACATGTCCTTAAATATCATTGTGTGCCAAAACCATGCAAAGCATCCATGTACAAAGTGTTTTCCTAGAATAGAATTTCTAGACTAAAAATACAATATATGTGCAAAATGAATTAGGAACCAACATTCCAAATTAGCTGAAACATTGAATCAAAAAAGTGAGTATTTTCTCATATTGTTTCAATTGGTGCCATAGTTTAAACACCTTTGTCCTTTTTGATTGATTTTCTCCTCTAAAAACTTGAATAGTATTCAAAATATTGTACATCTTGGTGGTTGCACTCTATACATTGTCAATAATTTCATGAGGTGCATGAATAATTTGTTTCTATAGTAATCTCTATTTTGCCTCCTCCTTGATTATTTACATCTCTTTCATTGCCTTCCCAGTTAAATCCTTAAAAGAATAAAAATATTTTGTGTACACAGTTGTATCATTGTGATTCCTTTTGTTTTTTTAGCTAAGGGAAATAAATTCTATATTTATTGCCTTCCTCTTCCTCACCCTCTGAATGGTGCCACTCTTTTTGTCAAACCAATTCGATACTATAGGTAATGTGGTGATGACCAGATTCTTTCTCTCATCCCTTTTGCCTTGCATCTCTATAACCTATTAGGAAATAATAAGTTCCCCTCCTTTTGTAGGACTTGCGTCTTCAAAGGTAAAGGGTAGAGGAATCATTATAGGAGGAGTTTTTGTGGGAGGTGATAATGAAGGACTTATTTGAATTAGAAATTATAATATAGATAAACAATTCTATCCCAGGTGAGACTTCTCTCCGTGGGATGACCTTAGCCACATATCTAGTCAAAATTGGGATTTTTTCAACTATCATGGTGGTTAATTATATAGGTGAGGATTGTGGCATCGGTAGCTCTGATTGAAATAAAGGTTTTTGAGGGAGTGGTGGCTTTCAAGGATTGAAAATTGAAATTGAAACTAAAATCTCAAAATTGGCCCTTTCCTTTAGAGTTTTTATTTATCTTAGTGTTGAAAGAATAAAACAATCAACTAAACTAAACAATGATGGCCCTATAAAATTCCCAAAGGTAAATATATAACTTGAGTATCTACAATAGTGATAGAAAAAATAATAAAATAAACTACCTCATTTATATTTTGTCTTTATTCTTCAATGAGGACTTGTTGGTCTAGGACTCTATCTTGAGTTTCTTTTTCTTGAAGGCTTCCTAGGCTCAATGTTTTGGATTTTTCTAATTGTACTTCTTCATCATCTATAATTCTCTCCTTACCCAATTCAGGATCTAATCCCTTCATCATTTTTACATCTTCTTCTTATTATTCAATTGAATACTCCATTAGGGATATCACATGTCCATGCTCCTCTTCTTCTACGTTTTCCTCATCAAAGAATTATTATATAGTAGTTAGACCAAATTTTGGTGTTTCCTTTAATTTTTAAACTTTTGAGGAGGCTAGAAGGACTTTAGATTTCCTTTGGTAAATGGCTATGGTGGACATAGGAGGTGAGGGGGATGATGAAATAATTGAAGGATTGACCATAGTAGAAATTATTTCTACCAGTGGTGGTGAATGAATAAGGAATGAAACAATAGTGGTGGAAGGAAATGTGGATGAGAAGGAAACTAGTGTGGTAAAAAGTTATTGAGAGGAGGTACCATCATTGGTAGTAATAGATGGAGCTACACTTATTTGAGATGTCAATGGATAAGGAGGAGAAGATGAAATAGACAAGGAAATAAATTATAAAAACTCTAAGAGACTTACTTGAATGACCTTTGTAAGTGGAGGTAAAGGTTCTATAGAGAATGTTCTCGCCTACTAGTAAGGAAGAGGTGTAGTCTTCTCCACTATATTATATGTACCCAAAATTGTGGTAGCAATAACTAGATGTGTGGAAGCTATATGATGACCTTAGAGACCTCTAAGAATTTATTTTATAATTTGGGGATTTTCCTCCCTTTGGCCACTAGACTCTCTCTCTTGTAGATTTGTCTCTTCTACTATAGGATAGAGTTTGGCCTTAGCCTGCTGCATCTCAAGGTTGAGTAGTAAAACACTGATGACTCCATGATTTATAGGCCGAATCTAACATCTCATTTTTCTTTAGTGATGTTTGGGTCATACTGGATGACCTAGGTGACTATCATGGACATCTGATTGTCCTTCATCTAAGTCTATACCTCTATGTCATCTGATTTGTTCATGAAGATAACATCATTCTCATATTCTTGGTGACCTTATATGATGGTCACCCCCTTCTTCTCCATAAAGAGTTGAATATAATTCTTGATTCTCTTTCAAGGTCCCATTCCCTAAATTAGACCATCATTAGATTATAATGGGATCTTACCTTCCCAACCTAGTTGAATAGGCCATTATCACAAAATGTAGCTTCCAAATATGTAGATAAGTCTTGAAATAATAGGCCTAATTTTAAGGCCAAGATCCTCATCTATGCTATTATACCCTTGATGGGCCACCTCTTGTTCTAAAATTTTATATGGGACATGTCATGGTAAGAATAGAGGAGGTTCCCTAATTCCTTAGATCCTAATATTTATGCAATTAGGGTAATACCAATAATCCCCCATTTACCTATGTTCTTAGATAACCTAGGCATCTCAGTGTCATGAATGGTCTAGTACACTTTAGGGTATATTTCATCATAAATCTTTTTGATTTCATTTCTAAATCTATATAAAAACATGAAAGAATAGTTTTCACAAATCCTATTATCCACATACTCTGATGATGGTTGCCATAGTAATTCATGTATTCCATGAACCATGACAGGGAATAAATCCAATAAATATATCATATATAAATTTTTATCAATTGGCCTTTGCTCATTTTTAAACATATGAACCTTCAGTCTAAGGATTACAATCTCTCCCAAGGAAATAATGTTGTCTGAAGTCAATAAAATGTCTAAAAATGGGACCCATTCAACTTGTACATAAGTAATGATGGTAAAACCATTTAATATATTTAAAAGGGCCATGGTTATCCTAATCTTAGGCATAAATTTGATTATTAAATTAGAGGAAATGACCCCCTTGGGATCCAATCTTTGGCCTTTCACTAGCCATTATTTCACTTTTCCCTTTATGGTGTTGTGCTTGAGCCATATATTAATATAAACTTGGTTATAAGCTACCTTAGGCACTGGGAGCCTAAGGTACCTTTTTAATTGTCTTCAAAAAATATATGTGAGTGCATTCTTCTCTTTTCTAAGGTGTATATAGTCTCTAGATTAAGTACCATTAAATAATAAACCATAGAGCAATTCAATATAAAGCATTAGCTTTGGTTTTTTTTATGCTTGATGAAGCCCCATGGTTTTGATTAGAAACAGGTCATTGATGTATTGATTTTCATCCTAGAAAAATGGTCTTATGTAGAGTATGGTGTCACAAAATCCACTTCATTCAAGAGTGCCAAGTAATTTGGAAACTTAAAATTGAGGGAAATTTTTTTGGACAAGGTGTATGTGTAATCAGTATTTATAACACAAGAATATACAAAAGGGACATAAATGCATCCTTGTTTTGAAGAAGAAGTCATTTTGGTAATCCAAACTGTGTAATTCCTTCACAAATCAGTTTGAATGCTCTTGGATGTTTGATATATAAGCTAAAATTTCTAACTCAAGAAAATAGAACAAAGGCAAATGATTTTCTTGATCACAGCGAAAAACGTCTAAAAACTCTTGACAATAATCTCTCACAGAAAATTCTCTCTATCTTCTGATCTCCTTTTTGGTGATCTCTGCACCCCTATTTATAGCATTAGATTAGCTCTAGATTGTCTACATGTTCCCAATCTAATGGCCTAACTAAACTCTAACTAAACCGGAAGTGTCTAACACAGGATATTTATTAGATCTGAAATGTTTTATCTTCTTGCGAGTTCATTGGCCGAAATATATACCTAGGACACTTCCCACTTTCAAATGGGAGAGGACACTTGGTCGATTTCTTCTTTCATACTTGAAAACCTTCTTATTATTTAGGAGGTACCAAAAAATGACACTTGGCATGTTCTGCAACACTTACCAAAGGCACACAACACTTTTCGCATAACTTATACTCTTTTTGTGTCTTTGCTCAGGAGTGTTCCACCTTTGACACCTGTTGCAATCCGCTTCTTTAAAACTTTAACAACTTAATAGAAATAAGACCCACAACATTTCTCACCTTAGCAACTTCAAAAAGGGGATAGGGACAGGTGGCACTTTTCATGCATCTTTAGCCAGGGACGTGTGGCGGTCTCCACTACATTTAGTTACCCTTTGAGAATCCTATGGAAGGTGACACTTGGTAGCATCCGCGTCGCTCTGTCTCTATTATAGAAACATTCAGGCCTCATTTGATATTTACACGAATGACAACACTTGGCAGCTTCCGCTTGCCTCAGAAACAAAACCTGGGACCCACCAAGTCTTTACTTATCAATGAAATAAAATGAAGATAATTCAGATGTTGACACATGGGGTCTTCCACTCTCTTTAGCTAGGGATACGTGGCATCTTCCGTTGCTTTTAGAAAAGCATATTGAAATCTTTTGTGATTGCCACTTGGCACCTTCCGCTTGATCTTGAGGAAAGCTTATTGAAAAGAATCTTTCAAGACGTATGAGAAACATGAGACGTGGATGCCGACACTTTTTGTGCTCCGCTAAGTTACTATGGGACATGTGGCACGTCCCGAGCAACTTCTAGAAATTATGAAAGGTGCCTCGGCCGATGACACTTGGTAGCTTCCGCTTGATTTCGACACTTAGACAAAATTGAGGCAAAATAAATTTGAGCCAGTGCTCTGAGTCAAAACTTCGCTGTCTCGAACCAAAGTGTGCAGGGACAAAATTTGGATCGCGCAACTGAAAATCAAAATAAAATGTAGAGTATTTTTTACTCTACATGTCCCACTAAAATTAACCCTGCTATAAACCTTATAGCCTAGTTGTAATGGTATGAATCCTTAGGAATGGTCATATAAGGTTGATAAAATAATTTAAATGGTATTTCTACTTATGTAAAGGTAATTTCTACCTCATCACCATCTAGAACAAGGGAGGATCAATGTACAAAGCCAAAAAAAGGGCATGTTTGAGCTAGAAAGATGGAAGGTTGAGAATGCTAAGGGATAAGATAGTTTCTTTAGGAATTTTTTGAAGATGTATGAGATTTATCAAACATGATATAGGAGTTAATAAGGCTATAAAATGCTATCTATGTAAGTCTAATGTAAGTTTGATGCTTTGAAAGTGTGGAATACAAGAAAGCTCCTGATTTAGGAGAAGATGGAGCTTGTATATATATGTTGTAAGTAGTATTTATGGTTGTGTGATTGTTTGAAACTTATTTTTATGTATATGACATCCCATTTAGTGTTTTCTTGGTGTATATTAATTTGTGAATACCCATGATAATGGTAAGTGATCCAAAACTCAAAATCTTTGGTTGAAAGATAATTCGAGAATCAAGAACAACACAATAACAATAATGCTATCTCTGAGAAGAGATGTTTTATTCATTAAATTTATAGACCCAACCATATGCCTATCTTTGAGAAAATATGTATGATTTCCATTTCAGGTTACATATTCTTTTATACATGTTTTGAAGGTAGGAAGAGGATGTGGAAGGTCACCAATCTCGAGGGAGATTAAGTGGTTCAACTTCCATGATTTACAACAATACGGAATTTGAGGAATTACTATTTTTAAAAAAATACTATTTTTAGACTGCACTACTAAAATTGAAATTTAGGGCACTTACATTAGGTTTTCAGGGGTCAAAATCCATCAAGCAGAGTCCATGCCATCTCACCACGTTCTCCTCATTCTTAGATTTCTAACGGTTCAAATGAGGAGTCAAACAGAGCTATGGTGCAAAAGTTATGGCTCCTGGAAGTTCTGCCACCAATTAGGGTAGAACCATCACCCGAATTGTTACCTAGAATGTTGCTCGGATCAATAAGGCAAATTTTGGTGTAGTGACAAAGTTATTCTTATATACATTGGACTGATAAAATAGTGTTTTCTTCTATTTGGTGAACAATCAAAAGTTCTAATCAAGTTTTAAATATCTAAATATTGTGTAAATAATTTTTACAAGTTTTTAGATGGATTGAAACAACATACAAATCAAATTATTGCAAAATTTGTCTCTTGGGTTCTATGGCTTGTTTGGGATAAGTAGTAAGACAAAATTCAAGGTAACTTTATAGTTGAGCTTTTTTTAATTCATGTGATCAATTAAAAAGTATGGATAGTATTTTTTTAACGTGTATAAAGTGATTTTAGGAGATGGTGAGATCTAAAGTGCATACAAATACTTAATTCCCAGTCCTAGACCATTATTTAGTGTAGGAAAACCTTGTTCCTATCAAGGTAGAAGATGATTTATGCATGTCAAAAGTGCTAAGACTCTGATACTAGTTTATAAAAGTGTAATAGAGTGTTTTTAAGGTTATATAATCATTTGGATGTATATTTTTATGATAAATCTCAAAATTTGAGAGTGAGAGTCTTCTTCGTGAGCCTAATTAGGCCTAACTCAGATATGTTTTCATCAATTATGTGCAAATCCGTAAAAAATAATGATACCTAATTTTTACTTGTAAAGTGTAAAAATTGGTAAATGAAACTACTTTTAAATTTATGAGAAACTATATAATTTGCATTTTTATAGCCAAAACTCAGTCATTTTCTAAAGTAAAGAGGAAATTTGGCCTTAAAGGGATTGTGTTTTTTGTGAACTGTGTTTAAATTTAAGGTAATTGAGCTAAATTGGTTTGGAGATGGATAAATGAAGGAAATGGGTACTTGAAAATGTATTTTTTTGACACAAAAATTATTTAAGTGAAAATTATGATTGATAAACCCTCTACACAGGGCTACAAGGAAAATAGGGTTAATTAGTAATCAATTTTTGATGTTTTGAAAAGTTTGAGGATTGACATTACAATAATTGAGTTTATATACCTTAGATTAAATGAAAGGAAGGATATGAAGTCTAAAAAAATCTGAAAAATATGTCTTAAGCCCTGTTAAAAGGCTCAACTAGTGAGAATTAGGCCTAAATCCTAATAATCTTGTTTTGGACAAGTGTGGCATTCAATCCAAAGTAAAGTTTTGAAACTCTGTAAATAAGTTTTTTATGTGTATTGATGTTAATTAAACCTTTCTCAACCCCAAATATTAATAATTTTGGTAAAATATTCGCTTAGAAGTCTTTTACGCCTTTTAGGCCTAGTAGCTCTCTTAGTGAGGTTGAGTAAAATCTCATTTTTGGTTTCTAAATTGTATTCAAGTGATTAAATAAGGTGAGGTTAGATGCATATTAGGTGTAATAATTACTTTGTTGTGAATAATCCAATATATACTCATGTAACTCAGTTTTGATCTCGAGGCTTAGAGGTCGAATTATTTAATTTGTAGGATAAGAGAAGGATTGAATGTATTTAAGGGTCTGAACCTTTTGATAAGTAACATAATAAGTTGGATTAGTGATAATTCAAGTAAAATAAGGGTCCTTTGGTAAGGATAAAAACAAATAGTCTTTGATAAGCCTTGTGTTCTTAAATAAAAAAGTGAATTTTGTGGTAAAGTGAGTTGCTTGGATACCAAGGTCCTTTAAGATCAGTTATTGTATGATGTTGGAAATATTTTAAATTAGCATTGAATACCATACAAGTCTTTTAAACTTGTGATATTATGAAGTGTGAGTTTGAAAATTGTAGTGAATAGTGATATGAGGAGTGATTGTTATCAGGTGGTATCAGAGCTTGGAAAGATCTTGTGGAAAAAGAACTTTTGTGTTTTGCTAATCAGTTCTTGTAGAAAATAAGAGATTTTATGAAGATTGACAAGTTTCAGGTTGTGGAGGTCAAGTTTACAAGAGGGAAAGGTAATAATAATTTTGTGAAAACTTGTTTTAAAGATCTTAATGATTGATTTGTATTTCAATGAGCTAAGATTCAAGTCAGCAAAAGCCTAGAAAGGATTAAGAGGAAAGTGAAAGCTAAGAATGATTGAAAAAGAGTTTGTGAAGCTCAAAGAGAGAAGAACATAGTGAATGCTATTGTAGGAAGATCCAAGAATAAATCTTGGAAATTTTACCAAAAGACTGAGGTGAAATAGACTCAGGTGAGGTAAAATATGAACTTTGAATAATTGAGAAGAATAGTTGAGGAGTTTCCTAGGACAAAATATCAGTTAAGGAAATAAAAAGAAAAGGAAGTAGAGAAGGAAGTAGAGAGAAGAAGACTTCCAAAAATAAATGAATGAAATAAATCAAAATATAACATTGATAAACTTCATAATAAAAATCAATGAGGACCCATGGAATGGGTTGTTAATGAAGAAAAGGATAAAATGGCTAGTCAAGTTAGTATCAAGAAGAAGAAAGAGGATAAAGAAGTTACTATGCAAGTAACTTAAGGAAGAGCTAAGGAATCTCAATATGGACATATAAATGAAATAATATGAGGAAGGTGATCAGAACCTTGACAAGAAAGAATATACCCAAGGGTAAAATTGGCCTCAAGTTTTTATATCTAACTTTGTTTTTGATGTTGTGAGTGCAGGTACACAAGCTATGGAGGAAGATGAAGTTCTTGAGTTGATGGATAGACTCATGATTGAATAATATGATCGAGAGAAGGATAAATGAACATCCTTAATCCTTGAAGAATATCTCCTGAAGGAGATAGAAAACTTTGAACAGCAAAGTGATGAAGAATTGTTAATTAAGCAACCAAACAAGTTGTTTGTCTCTACCAAAGTAAAGAGCAGATGTTAGAAGAAATGGCAGCCTTGGATAATGCCATAAATGATGGTAAAGAGGAAAATATTTGTCTTAAAATAGAGATATAATAATTTGACAAATGGGTTGAGGCCATTGAGTCTCATAATTATGAAATTGATGTTGTTTGGAGAGAGACCTCAAGGTCTCAAATTTTTATTTCTAATATTACATTGGGTTGTGCTTGTACAGGTTTGATTGAAGAGGAAGTGAGGTGTATAGAGAAGAGATCTATAGAAATATCTCAAGAGGATAAGATAAAGTTTATTATCTTCATTCAAGAGGGTAAGATGAAAGAGGAGCAAAGTAAAGTGAGCATAAAGGAAGTCAAGAAGACAAAGTACCGGTGTGGAATCAAGGAGCATGTCCACATGTATGAATTGAAATTGGAAAATAAAAACAAAGGAGATTTGTATAAATAAGGGAAACATAAAACTCATGATCAAGAGCTCATGAAACATTTCAATCCCAGGAGTTTGATGCAAGAGCATTAACCCATTTTTGTAATTTTGTACATATATCATATAAGAGAGAGAATAAACCTTGTTGAGAAGGCCTAGAAGTATGTTTGATCTCTAAAATGCACAATAAAGGCCACATATACATGTAATAGATCTTATTACGGGTATTAAAATGCATACAATCCATTATAATTCAAATTCCAATCCATCTAGTGGTGTTTTGGAGGTTTCCGGCTAGAACCTCATATTTTAATATTCAAATTGCCTTATAAGGCCTATAAACCTTTTAGCTTAGTTGTAAGGTTATAAATACTTAGGAATGGTCATATAAGGTGGATAACATAGTGTAAATTTTATTTCTACTTATGTAAAGGTAATTTCCACCTCATCACCATCTAAAACAAGGAGGATCAATGCACAAAGCCAAAAAAAAGGCATGTTTGAGCTAGAAAGATGGAAGGTTGAGAAAGCTAAGGGATAAAATAGCTTATTTAGAATTTTTTTTAAAGATGGATGAGATTTATCCAACGTGATATAGGATCCAATAAGGCTATAAAATCCCAGCTATGTAAGTCTAATGTAAGTTTGAAGTTTTGAAAGTGTGGAATGCAAGAAAGCTTCTGATTTAGGAGAAGATGGGGCTTGTATATATATGTTGTAAGTAGTATTTATGGTTGTGTTATGGTTTGAAACTGATTTTCATTTATATTAAATAAATGTATTGTGTTTTTGGTGTATATTAAGTTGTGAATACCCATGATAATGGTAAGGCCAATTCTGGTGTAGTGACAAAGCTATTTTTGTATACATTGAACTGATAAAACAGTGTTTTATTCTATTTGGTGACCAATAACAAGTTCTAATCAGGTTGAAAATCTCTAAATATTGTGCACAGACCTTTTACAGGTGTTTGTATGGATTGAAACAACATAGAAATCAAAATATTGCAAAACCTGTGCGGGTTTTATGGCCTGTTTGGGATAAGTAGTAAGCCAAAATTCAAGGTAACTTTATAGTTGAGCGTTTTCTAATTCATGTGATCAATTAAAAAAGATGGTTAGGATTTTTTTAAGGTGTATAAATTTATTTGACGATATGGTGAGATTTAAAGTGCATACTAATACTTAATTTTCGATCCTAGACCAGTATTCAGTGTAAGAAAACCTTGTTTCTATCAAGGTAGAAGATGATTTATGCATGTCAAAAGTGTTAAGACTCTGATACTGGTTTATAAAATTGTAATAGAGTGTTTCTAAGGTTATATAATCATCTGGAGGTATATTTGTATGTTAAATCTCAAAATCTGAGAGTGACTGTCTTGTTTGTAAGCCTGATTAGGCCTAACTCTGAGATGTTTTCATCAATTCTGTGCAAATCCGTACAAAACAATGATATCTTATTTTTAAATATGCTGTAAATTGTAAAAATGGGTACCTGAAACTACTTTTAATTTTCTGATAAACTCTATAATTTTCATTTTATAGCCAAAACTCAGTCATTTTCTGAAGTAAAGAGGAAATTAGACCTTAAAGGGACAGTTTTTTGTGAATTTAGTTTGACCTTTAGGGAATTTATCCAAATAGGTTTGGGTATGGATAAATTATATAAATTATTATTTTAAATTGTATTTTGTTTGACACAAAATTTCTGTAAGTGAAAATTATGTTTGACAAACCCTTTGCACAGGGCTACAAGGAAAACAAGTCTAATCAGTGATCAATTTTTGATGTTTTGAAATGTTTGAGGATTGCCACTGCAATAAGTGAGTTGATATACCTTAGAGTAAATGAAAGTAAGGATTTTAAGTCGAAAAAAATATGAAAAATAAGTCTTAATCCCTGTTATAAGGCTCAACTTGTGAGAATTAGGCCTAAATCCTAATAATCTTGTTTTGGACAAGCGTGACATTCAAGTCAAAGTGAAGTTTTGAAATTTTGTAAATAATTTTTTTATGTGTATTGAGGTTCACTAAACCTTTCTCAGCCCCAAATATTAAGGATTTTCGTAAAAGCTTCGTTTAGAAGCATTTTAGGCCTATTAGCTCTCTTAGTGAGGTTGAGGAAAATCTCAGTTTTGGTTACTAAATTGTATCCAATGATTGAAGAAGGTGATGTCAGATGCATATTAGGTGTAATAATGACTTTTTTGTGAAGAATCCAATATATACTCATGTAACTCAATTTTGATCTCGTGGTTTAGAAGGTGAAATATTCAATTTGTAAGATAAAAGAAGGTCTGAATGCATTTAAGGGTCTGAACCTTTTGATCAGTAACATAATAAGGTGGATTACTAACGATTCAAGGAAAATAAGGGTCCTTTGGTAAGGAGGAAAATAAATATTCTTTGAGAAGACTTGTGTCCTTAAATAGAAAAGTGATTTTTGTGGTAAAGTGAGTTGTTTGAATGCTAAGGTCCTTTAAGATCAGTTATTGTATGATGTTTGTAATCAAAAATAGTGGAAGGAATCTTGCCCATGCAAGTATGAATATGGAAATCTTTAAAATTGACATTGAATACCATATAAAACTTTTAAATTTGAGATATTATGAAGCGTGAGTTTGAAAATTGTAGTAAATAGTGATATGAGGAATGATTGTTATCAAAATCCATTTTGACGCTCTCTCAAATAGATGTTGAATCCATTTTAACTTTATTTCAAACAAATGCCAAATCTGCTTGATGTTCTTTCTCAATGCTCAAATGCTTGATGCTCTTTTATGAAGTTAAATGAAAACTAATTAACTCTAAAATAATTAATATAATTTAATGTTATTACTTCATTCAATTTTATGCTCAAGCCCACAAAAATCATCGTCAAAATTTACACCTTGTAGATTTTATTGTAGCCTTGTCATGTCCATTGGGTTGTAAAGCCAAATAGAACATTGTGGAATGTATATAATTTTATCAAGGAAAATTAACATGAACTGGGTAATGAAATTTTGATAGAAAAAAATCACTACAATACATACAAATTGAAAAAATCATATGACTGATTCAATCTAGTGCGCAAGTAGGGCCCGTCAAGCCCAAAATAGCCAAATGTAACAATATCATTTAGATTAAGGCTCAATAAGCCCCATGTATGTACCTGATTGGTCTGATATAATGTGAACTAATCAAACCCAAATCCACTAAATGTAACAATCTATTGTATATTAGGGCTTGATCGACCTTGTTAGTGTGTACCACATTAAACTAATAAAGTGATTGGTTCAATGAGGTGCATAACTAGGCCAATCAAGGCCAAGTTAACAAAAATGTGATAATATAATGTGCTTTAGGGTTTGATTTAATCCATTTTTAAATTTTATTGAACCAATTGAGTGATTGGTTCAATGTGATGCATAAACATAGTCAATCAATCCCGTACCCACAAAATTCAATAATTTAATATCAATTGGGGTTCAATTAGACATAATTACATACTGCATTGAATCAATTAGGGGATTAGTTCAATAAGATACATAATTGGGGACAATCGAGCTCAAACTCATAAAATGCAATAATCTTTTGGATTGGTTGTCCCTAACTAGATGCCCCATTGAATAAAATAGATGATTTGGTTCAATATGGTACATGATTGGACCCAATTGAGCTCAAACCCATCAAATGGAATGATTCAATATTAATTGGGGCTTGATTGACCCAAATTACATTCCACATTAAACAAATCAAATTATTGGTCCAATAGGCTATGCAATCAAGGAAAATCAAGCCAACACCCACTAAAAATAATAATCAAGAGTTAATTTAGGCTCTATTGGCCTTGTTTGCATACCCCATAGAATCAATCACTCTATTATTTCAATAGAGTATGTAAATAGGACCTACCAAACATGATTTATTCTATTTTCATTCATCATTGAACCAATCACCTAATGAGTTCAATGGGGCATGCAAATAGGGCCAATAAAACTTGATTGGATTTATATTTGTATCTTATTGAACTAATCAAGTGATTGGTTCAATGGGACATGTAAATGGGGCTAATTGAGTCTAAATCTAACGAGTACAATAATCAAAGGTTGATTGGGGCTCAATTGGCCCTGTTTGCATACCACTTTGAAACAATTACCTCTTGATTTAGTGGGGTACAAAAATAGGGTCAATCGAACCTAAACCAATAAATTAAGTTGTAGAATTGACATTGACTTGTATATTGAAGTAACCAATAAAGATTCACTTCAAAAAAATTAATCATAGTGCCCATTTATTAAATTGTTGTAATAAGTAATTATACATATACCCACTCTTGAATGTGTTTTCATAGCTACCATTTATAAAATTGTTACAAGAACCACTATATGGAACCACTAATTAAAATGTAATAATAATAATGATTTATAAAATAGATATTGAAGTTGTATTCCAGTTCATAATTAAGTAAGAAAAATATTATAATAACTAAAACATCGACACAATCTTAAATGTGTATTCATATCCTTCATTTATTAAAATGTTATAATAATTAAGATATAGACATGAGCCTATTGAATGTGTAGTATAACTATACTATTTACTAAATTGTTGTAATAAGTAATTATATTAATAAGTAATTATATATGTACCCATTTTTGAAAGTTCTTTCAGAACTCTCATTTATAAAATTGTTATAAGACCAACACATTTATATAATATAATTATAAATTTTAAAATAAACATTAAAATATATTCAAATAAATAATTAAATAAAAATTTAAAGTCTAAAATTAATTTTTTTTTTATATATATATATATATATATATATAAATATATAAATATATATATATATATATATATAAAAAAAATAATAAGATGCCTTATAACATAACTACATAAAATTTTACTAATTAATATAAATAGTATAATGTAACCGATTTAAATTCCCAGTCTCAACTTGTCCACACAATCCAAGCTGCGAAAAATTTAATAATGTATAAAATATTATTATGACCTTGATTATATATTTGGGAGGTGGGATGATTAGGGTGGTAAGATTTTGGAGATGCCCCATTTTTAATCACTTGGAATTTGCTTGGAAGGAAAGGAATACAAAATTTTACAGGATGCTAGTCTCTGGTGAGAAAACTTGAGGGTTTGAGGGTTTGTTCCAAGATATGTATACACTGAAATTACCTTTTCAGAGAAATATATCTTGGGGGAAGATTGCCATATTCTTCTGAAATGGAATTTACTGAGAAAAATTATTGTTCTTAATCCCGTGTACCCTATATTGGAGGCCATCTGGAAGGGAGCCAAGAAGCCGACAGTAGCCAGATGATGGTTTGGAATCCTCAGCCATTGGCCTCTGAAATCGTTGGCCCTGTTGTTGAAGACGGTCTACATACTATTTTTAATCCTCCGTCCTTTGCCATGGATTTCACCCATACCTACATTGGGGAGGACAAGCTAAAAATGAAGGGGAAGTTTTGGAATGTAGAGATAATATTGTTAGTCTTCAAGTTGGAGGCGGAGAAACATAATTTGTACTGTCCCTGAAGAAGAAATAGAACAAAATTATGTGTTTATTGAAGCATCAGAAATGTGTCTGGGGACTAGTCGGAGCATGTGGGATTAGGCCCTGGGGGTGTCCTCCAAGCATTGTTAATATTTTCTCGAGTAATTTTCAGAATCAGTGCCCTAAACTTTGATTACATTTATTATAACAGGACTACAGTAATGTAGAGTAATTCAACTGAAATGTATGGTAACTGTTCGCTGATATAAATAAAGTAGAGATTACTGAGAAAATAGAGATTACTTGAAGTGGATTACATAAAGTAGATATTACTGAGAAAATACAATAATTAGAGATCGGCCATTAATGCTCGTTACTTTTTCAGAATTTCTCTATACCAATGAGCAGATGTCCTCGGATAGCGTTCTAAGCCACCACTCGTTTGGTCTACATAGTACAAACCAAATCGAACAGGGAAGCCAGACGACCATTCAAAATTGTCCAGCATAGACCACGCAGTGTACCCTCGAATGTCCGATCCATCCTTAACATTTTCGCAGTACATTGTACGAATTAAAAAAGTTTTATTTGTAAAACTCTGTATCTTCTACAGTCAATTAAAATCCTACGCACAATTCTTTCCCAGACCTTTTTTATTAATATCAAAAGATTGCCCATTAAACAACAAACGGAATCCGGTCTAAAATTTTCTCTAAAGAAAAATATGCCGTACCTTATCGCTCGAAGAACGTACGAAAGATGTTCCTGATGATACTTCACTCTCGGCAAATCGATCAATGCTGTGTGAAGTGGAGTGGTTCCATCGTCATAACCGGCATATCCTATCCGTCAGATTATCATCACGTTCACGTTATCAGATCTCTCTCTTGTTGTTCTACAATACAACGAAACAAATACGGACAATATACCTGTCTCTGTTATGTAAATAGGAGGGTTGTTGTATTTGATCTTAGTGTAGTGTAGGATTTCTCCTAATCCAGCCGGGTAAGACCTGAATTCGTCCACTTCTTCCTGCCAAGTGCCAACACTACAATGTAAATTCATCGTCTGAATTTGTCTAAATGATAGTCGACTACGTAATCTGGGGCCGGAAAAAGAACACTTACTGCTTCTCCAAGCTGAATTCCATCCATTTCCACTGTACAAGAGAAATTCTTTAATAAGCATACGAAATAAGAAATATAGATGGCTTGGGAAAAGCGTATGCAGTATTGTATAGAAAAACTTACTCGAGAAAGTAGCGTGGAAATCCGTACTGTAGTTGGTGTAAAGAGGATTGACTGGACTAGGATTGTTTACAACGAACTGTGAGACGTAGTAATTATAGCCAATATAGTCAAATGAGCCTGCAAGATCTTTCGACTGTTGCAGGGTGAAGGATGGCAAACGTGCTCCTACCAAGCTTCTCATAGAAGCAGGGTAGTTCCCTCTCGTCAATGGATCCATATACCTTTTATATATATGGAATGTAATTGATTAGCACATCATATCATGTAAAGATAGGTTATTCAAATATAAATGTTATAAGTAACATGTGAAATACCATCCCGTTGTGAAATCCATGAATCTTTGGGCAGCATCACGATCGCTGTGAGATGCATTTAAGAAGGGCACACCCCAAGATACCCCAAGTACTATACCAATTGATCCTTTCTGGCTCTCCTGTATCCACATAATATATGATTTATATATAAAAGAAAGTAGAAAATGACCTGTAATTATCATAATACATGATTACAAAACATTTTGACAGCCGTTAAACTTTTCCCAATAATAATAATGTAAAGCATCTAATTATATTATAAAATTCATAATTATTCAATATTTAAATATTATATCAATAAATTCTCAGTTATTATATATATATATATATATAATAACTGAGAATTTATTGATATAATATTTAAATTTATAATATATATATTTATTTATATATATATATAATAGTAATAATGTATGCAATAATTCTCAATAAGTTAAAGTGTATAGCTATTAACTCTTCTTCCCCTAAAATTAAGTAATTTGACATTTACCTGGTATGTGGATTTGTATATTTTGACAGTAGCACTATGCATAAGGAGCATGTTGTGAGTTACAATATAAGGCTCTGTTGCAGAATCCCCTACCGTACAGTTCCCCAATATTGGTGAACAATGGCCAGGTGCATGAACTCCAAGAGTGTAAGCCAACATTGCCACAGTCCACGGTTCATTTATAGTTGCCCAATATTTTACACGGTCTCCAAATTGTTTAAAACATTCTTCTGCGTATGCAGCAAAGTCCTCACTATGAATTCAACAAAAAAATTAATTAATTAATTAATTAAGATAAAATCACATAATAAATCAGAAGAAAAAAAGAATTGAGAGTAAATAGTGAGTGCATCTTACACCACTTTGTCGCTAAGCAGTCCTCCATACTCATCCTCTAGAGTTTGTGGCATATCCCAATGATAGAGTGTTACAAAAGGTTCTATCCCTGTACCACCCACAAGATCAAAAAAATAACCTGACAACTGAAATTAATATATACGAATAATCACAAAAGATAATGAGATTAGAAATAATGTCCCATATAAATCAAGAAAGAGCTCTTGTATTACACGTATATAAATGAGGGAAAAATTATATATCCGATACCATTGTCAATCAATTCATTGATGAGATTATTGTAATAATCGACTCCTTCTTGATTGACATCTCCTTTGCCCTCTGTATTGATGCACGGTTTTTGTAAATTAATGTTGAAACTCAATTTATCTAAAATGCAATGTTTACTAGGAAATATGCGTGTCCAAGAAATAGAAAAGCGATAGCTGTCCAGCCCCAAATATTTCATATGTTGAACATCCTCCTACATATTCATTTTAACTCACATGTAAAATTGACCAAAATATAATAATAAAATGTAAAGTCTCAACTAACATGTTTACTTTATATTTTAAGCCATCTACCATGAACTCATACAGAGAAAATAATTCCTCGTTCACAAGAAAATTTGTGGAGGTAAGAAAACCTTGTAGCGGTGGTATTGATCAATTGCAACATCCCCGGTACTTCCGTCGGCAATTTTGCCTAACCACATTGACAACAACAATGTCAATGTCAAATATCAAGGCAAGGAAATAAATAAGGAAAGTGTAACTGTGATGTAGACCTGGAATATGGGTGAATGTATCCCAGATGCTTGGCCCTCTCCCACCTTCGGTAGCAGCGCCTTCAACCTGTGCCACCCACCAACCACCAAAAATGCCTTATATTGAAGTATATAGACACTAAGCATGTAGGGTTGAAGTATATAGACACTAAGCATGTAGGGTTGATGAAACCCACTTGATAAGCAGAGGTCCCTGCACCAAATACGAATCCTTTGGGAAAGCTGCTTCTTCCTATTCTGGTTGCACTAATTGCTTGGGCACATATCACCCTGTAAAAACATACCATATTATTTATAATAAACCCTAAATTGTATGTTACAATGAAAGATAGTGTGTCCATATCGACACTCAACAATGAAGCGTGTGTGAATATCAAAGATCATTTGCGGACAACCCCAACCAACAAACCAAAGAGAAAGAGAGAGAGAGAGATTTATAAACATTGACACTTAACACAAACAATATGATGGTAAATTGAATATTATTAAGATTGCAAATTTAAATTAATTTAAATATTAAAATTTTGAAATTTTGTCAAAAAAATTATTTTATTTAGTTCGTAAAAAGTTTATTGGATATTAATTTTTACTAAAATACAAATACAATAAGAAATCATATTAAGTGAGATCTCCTCCAAATTTAACATAATGGAACTTTCAGTCTTTTAACACTTAATTAAAGACTTACCAATCAGAAAAAGTTTAAAGATCCATTAAAGTTCCATTAAAGTTTAAAGATCCATTAAAGTTCAAAGATTCATTGAAGGAAACGGTAAGTCCCTCTCGAGCCCATACCGTCGAGAGGTTGACACAGCCGTTTTGGTGGCGGCCCTGCCCGTGTTCACGCGCTCCTCGCAATGCAATCCTGCGAGCTGTTTGGCGAAGTCGCTCTTCATAGTCTGCCCTGCAAATGCTGCCATTGTTGCCATTTCGAATGCAGATTGCGGACGAGTGGTATTGGTGATAGTGAGAGCAACTATTATTTATACTTGTATTGGCGACAGTGAGAGCGAGTGTTATTTATATTTGTATTTTGAAGGGTCAAGACGACCTCTCTGAATTACATCACGAGCTTCACAGGTCACGGACAAAGATAAAGTTGTTGGCGAGATTTACATGTCGGTGGTTAAAGAGCCAAAAAGATTAAGATATTGATAATAACTTTACTTTTTTGTCGTTTTTTCTTTTGTTTTTCTTTTTTTATTCCTTTTTCTTTTTCCGGGGAGAAGGGGGAGGAGATTACGGAATCAAGGTTTAATTAACGATCGAAAGTTTATTTAGTATTAACTTTTATAAAGTAAATTGTTTTTAATAATCATTTAATTCATTGTGTAAATGTAAGAGTAATTGGTCTTTATTTTTATATAATTTAATTAACTGAGATAAAATGGCAAATGTAAATAGATATGTTCTTATCATGATTACGAATATTATTAATTTTGAGTAGTTTGTTGGTCTTCGGTTCAAATCTCCACAATTTATACATACTCTCTCCAAACGTTATGATGGTCCAATGTATTATAATAATATAATATAAAATTAGTATCTATATTATATATAATAAATAGTATATATAATATAATAATAATTAATTATAACATGGACGTGTGTATGTGTGAGTGTGTGTGGGGAAGGGGGAAGAGGAGAGTTGCATTCTATCAACAGGATGTCGTGGATCTTCCATTTATATCTTCACATGGATATGTGTCTCTTGTTGTTGTTTAACAGTGTTTCTTCGAGCTGAACGTCAACTATTTTCGAAGTTATTCTCACCAACAAACTAGCACCACCTCTTCTGCATTCACCTCCCTCCTCTTATACTCATCGTTGGAGAGACTTTAATCAATCACGATCAAGGAAAGTTCATAATTTGTAGAGAGACAAGCCATCAAGAGAGAACAAAAGTCATCCAAAAATTAAAAAGCCCAACAAAGGTTGTCATTTTTCTCCTCTGAGATAAACATTTGCAGCTGTTATACTTTTAGGTTTCTTTGTGATTCTTATCTTTTTGTTGTGTTGTTTCAAATATCAAAGCTCAAGTTCTAAAATTTCATTTTGGGTTGTTATAAAAAAAGTGAGATATATAACCCTAAATCTACCAAAGGGCACAATATGATTTAGATTTTGTGTTAATGTGGATCGATAAAAATCCAATGGTTGAGTTGAGTTCCAATAACATCCCTAATAGAATATATAGTTGACAGAGATTAAGACATGACTCATTTTTCTATAATGGAAAACTCCATTAAGTTTGCAGATCTATTGGCTCACGTTCAATTCCCATGCATAGTCAAACTTAAATGTCAAACTACAATAAAGTGAAAACTTCACAAAAGATTGTAGTTTTATCTTTTGGTTTGGATTTAAATTTATTTACAAGTAAAATGATTAAATTTGAATACTTCCACATGTTTTTTTGCTTCTTCAACAATGGTGCTTTGCATTTCTGAGACATGGGAGATTCAAAAGCTTTTTCCTTATTATTGATAGAGTTTCTTTATACCAAAATTAAGGAGATATTATCCAAATTTGGATCCTAATGTACTAGTCAGGTGTACTAGAGGCTTCCACTATGCCAAATTAGATGTAAATCATGTTATTAAGACACTTTTGTAAGACATTTCATACACTCAAAAATATCAGCCCAGACATGCTTCTTTGACAAACCAGTATGAGGGTGATCCAAACATCTTCGTGGTGATAAGTCGATAAGTTGCAAGCTCTTCAAATGGAAGACATAGTCTCTGTTATTTGGGGGAAACAACATTTTTTGGTGTCAAAAGTATATTTTAATTACATATTTGAGTTCCTCTTGGAAAATTAAGCAAGTTAAAAAAATGTCACGTGATTTTGAGATCATATGAAAAAGTTAGGGCCTCTATAAATCAAGGACTCTGGCACCATACTTGGTCTCGGGAGCTGACTGTTGGACTTTGGAAGTGGATTGTTGGAATCTGGAGCTGAGCTGTAGGACTTCGAAGCTAGCTATAGGACTCTAGAGCCACATGAATTTGAATAGTTTTAGTTGTTTGGATTCATTTTAATTGTTTTGTTGAGCTTATGGTGGATTATAAGGTTGATAATAACATTAATACAAGTCTGGGGAATACAACAAACATAAAAGAATAGTGAGTAAGATAGAAGTTGAATTCACATTATTTGTAACAAGATACTTGAGATTTTATTCTTGTTATCTCATTATTGTCTAGTTGTAGATGATTTATTAAGTCATGTGGAAGTGTAGAGCATAGTTTGTATATGAGTTTTAGATAGGGTGGAACTGATTTGTCCATATAGGCCAAGTTGGTAGTTGCTTATATACTCTTGCATTACATAGTGGAAGGCGAGCACAATCTGCGTTACCTATTAGATTTTTCCCACATCGAGTTTCTTGAGGATAAATCTTGTGTTCTTTTTATGTTTTTCTCATTCATATGCTTCATGTTTATGTGTAGTAGGTTGCATATTTCACTTTCAACACTTGTTTATCTTTGTTTTTTTAAGGTTAATAACCTAGAACATTTGCATATCTAATTGTTGTTAAGCTAAGAGAATAGGATCTGTGTTGATGATACTTAGAGTGAAATATTTTCCTAGTTTATAAATCAGATGGTCAGAGTAGGCTAACACTTGGACGTGCTAGAGCTAAGACAAGTGTGGGCACACGAGTCTATGAGCAAGTGGTAGTCAGGCATGTGGGGCAATGATTGAGTTTGGCATATAGGAGTGCGTAGGAATGTGAATTGGTGTGAGTCAAGAGTGTAATATTGTGAACATGTGTGAGACTAATGTGTAGGGTTGAGATCAATATCAATGCAAACTAGTGTGCATGAAGTGCAAGTGTGCCACCAATAGGTAAAAGAAAAGGTGTGTACTATGTAAGAACTGCACACAAATCAAAATCAAAGAAGATCATTTATGGTTTCTTGAAACATGTCTTGGTGTAAAAAGTGACTATCAGGGGTGAGTTAATGCCTTGTAAATAACTTCTTCAAAGTCAAAACCCTGATATGTCTTGCAATAACTGAAATATCTACAAAGAGAGGGGTAAGTGTAATGGGTTGAGCTGATTGCAATCACTCTAATGATGACTAATCATTGCCTACATATCCAATATTTTGAAGAGGGAAATTGATCCAACGTAGTTCTCCCACTTGGAGTTATTTATTCAATTATGCTCCTTTTGCTTCATGAATACATCTAGAGATAGCTTGAATACTTGATAATGCTTTGATTTATTTGGATAAAATAGGCTCTTGACTTGGTTAAGGATTTGTTTTAAATGATTGGAATCATATTTGAGGAGAATATGGAAGCTTTGCTCGGTGTGAAATAGTGTGTGTTTCAATACTGAAATTGTCAAGTGATAGAATATGTAACTTAGATGTATTTTATAACAATCCAAAAGGGAAAAACCTCACACTACCTATCCTAAAAATACAAACCAACATGTAAGGAAATGGTCTAAATTTAAAAATTGACTAGTATTAAGGTGAAGCTCAAGATCGACCCATAAGTGTCAAGACCAATTGCCACTATTGACCCATATTGGTCAATCCTACCGTGAAAGGAAACATGTGAAATTTATAATTTGGGATGTCAATACAAATGCTTAGATGGCTTTTTAACAATTAAGAACATTTTTTTAGGCATAAAGTAGTAATTTAGAAAGGAAAAGGTCTATACAAAAACTAAGGATATATTGAGATGGTAAAATAAATCAGATTAAGTGCTCAAATCAATTAAAATGAAAGCTAGTTAAAACTGACATTATCAAATATTTATGACCAAATTAATTAATTTTTTTACATTTAAATTAAACTTATTAATTATATATCAAATTGATTTAAATAATAACATTTCAATTAATTATTTATATATGTTTACAACAAAATACATTTAAATCTATTTTATTTTTTAGACAAGAATGTGGACGACTGGGATCACTGTTCACTATTAATAATAAAAATGTCCACTTCCACAGCGAGTGCGCGTATTTTAATTAAAAATAAAAAATAAAAAATAAACCTTAGATGTTGATGTTGGTGGGATGCGCGCATTAAAAAATAAAATTTAAAAAATAACAGTTGTCGAGGTGAGTTTAGTTATTTTTTTCTTTTCTTTTCTTCTTTTTTGGGTGGTGGCCAAGAATCTACTTTAAAAATGGTCCCATGAAAGCTTTCACTATGAGATTATGTTTGCCATTTTAAATTTTTTCTTCAATTATTATTAAAAGACAAATAATTTTTTTCTTTCAATATATCCGTTGCTTCTTTAAATTTGTTGAAGGCTTCCATTATTTGAGATTCGGTTTGGCATATTTTGTCATTTTGTATTTGTATTTTGTATTTATTTTTTAATATTAGAAAGCCATTAAAATATATGATAATATAAAATATAGATATAAGTATAATTAATGGATTGAATAAAGAGTAGAAAAAATTAGAATATTAATTTTTAAAATAATTGAAATCAGTTAAATTTTGTAATAAGTGATATAAAGGTGATTATTAGATTATTTGGGGATCTGGGGTTTCGATTATATTGACTAAAAAAAATTAGGAGTATGTGGATCATCCCTCACAAGGTCAAAGTTTCAAGAAGAGGGATAAGTTGATGAGGGGTCATTTCTAAGGCTCTTAATTGAAAAAATAATACTAGCAGTTGCCTCAAAGGTGCTAGTTACATCAGAAGGGATGTAATTTTTTGTTTTTGTTAAAAGAGGGGTTTTAAAGTGAAAGCGTGTAAATCGATAGTCATACTTCATTCGAAACCCATGAAAATTCACCCCATCTCATGTATTGTGCATGAATAAGTAAGCAACAATAATTTGACAATTCTCGTGGAAGTGATGGTGAAAAAAGAGGAGGTGTGTTCCTCCATGTCCTAACAATAACATGTGTGGGGAGGAGATGTTCTATTTCACAAAGTGCATGAACAATGGCGAAGGGGTGGGGAAGGGTAAAACCATGCAAAACATGAAAATGGTGAAAGTCTTCAAGGTGAGCCAAGCAAATATGTTGAGGGGAAATGATAAGATGTTTCAAATGATGGACTCAAACAAGCCTAAGAAGATACATGTGCAAAGTTTAATGACATGTCACAATTATCAACTATGTAATTTGTATCTTACAACGAACTGTTTCAATTATCGAGTACATGATTGAAATGTTAGGATGTGAAGTCACTATTCTTGAGTCACTATTCACATGACACTATTCATGAGTCACTATTCACATGACACTAGTCATGAGTCATTATTCATGGCCACTATTCATGTGATGAGGTGGTAGTTACTATTCATAGTGGTGAGGTGGTAGTGTGAGTTGGTAATGATTATACTTGTGAGGTGTCTCCTAGGTGATGTGGCATGGCCCACAGGGTATATTTCATTGTTGGAAAGGTAGGAGAAAGATGTGTGGTGAATTTCTCCACTAGACACATGTGTTGCCTTTTGCTTTTTCATGTGGCGAACATGTGGAGTGCATCTCTTGAGTGGAGTAAGTAAGTGGGTGTGTGAGGCATAATTCTATGGAGGCTCCACTATCTTAATGATTGTCTAAAGACAAGAAATGATTAAGCATATTATGTCTTTAGTGGTTAAGTGGAAGACAAAAGATAGATTGTCACATGGAGGTGGTGAGGCTTTTGTCTAAAGTATTCACACTTTGTTTTGGACTATGCACAAGTGGTAGACATTGTGCATAGTAACCACATATGCATCCACATGGGAGTATGGTGAATTTTATTCTCTGTCTTCTATTTCATCCTTTATTTTCTTCTCTCTTATGTATGCCTATATATGCATGACTTTCCTCTTATGTATGGTAAGCTTGGAACAAAGTGTAAAGTGTGTAAGCTTTTAAAGCTAGAGTGAAAGTGTGTAATCCCTATGAAGATTATGAGAAAGCTTCTATGCTAGTAATGTAACTAGCTTAAGAGTTTGGAAAACTTTGCATAGCTTGAATGCTTGTGTGATAGCATTGTAAGAAAGGAGTGTGTTTAGAGGAAAATTTGTGGAGAAGATGTTATTCATAAGTCAATAAGAAGATGACAATGCCATTTGCATGTAGTTTTTCCTTGCACTTAGCTAGGTTCCCACATTATCTACTTGTGTAATGTCATCTTCTTTGTCATTGATTTTATAGCTTGTTTATTTCTACATTCAATTTCTTACATAGTAGGATGTTATTTCCTAACATCTGGTATCAGAACTAGGCTCTTTAAAAAACTCTTGTGTGAGTTTTTTTTGTTGATCTAGGAAACTTTATGCAAGTGGGAGCTAACACAATGATAGGTGTAACTAGATTTGAAATAGATAAATTTGATGGCAAAAATTTCTCCCTATGGAAGTTGAAGGTGGAGGATAAATTGGTGAAGAATGACCAAGCTCTAGCCTTGAAGGGCTTTACAAGCAAACCCAACCGTATGATAGATGAAGATTGGAGAAAGATGGATAGAAAGGCAATTTCTACCATCCATTTATGTCTTGCAGATTCTGTGCTCTTTAATTTTGCTAAGGAGAAGACCACATAAGATTTATGTGAGAAGTTGAACAACCTATACTAGACAAAGTCAGCTACAAACAAAGTATTCCTAAAGAAATAGCTCTATAGTTTAAGGATAAAGGAGATTTCATCCATTGTTTCTCATTTGAATGAGTTCAACACTATTGTTAGCAAGCTAGTTTCCATGAGTGTGAAGATGGAGGATGAAGACAAGGCTATCACCTTGTTATGCTCACTATGAGATAGTTGAGACCAAGTGGTGATGACCATAAGTAATTCATCATCTGGAACTCTTAATTTTGATGATGTGGTTGCATCCTTGCTTGGAGAGGAGATGAGAAGAATGTATTTTAGTGTATCCTCAAGTAATGAAGTCTTATCTAGGAGAGCAAGATCTAGTGAGAAGAACACATAGGGAAGAGCACCATCTAGATCAAAATCTAGAGGATCCAAGCAGAAGACTAGGTGTTGACATTGTGGAAAGCTCAGACACTTGAAAAAGGATTGCTAGCATTTAAATAATAATGAGAAGGATGGAAATCAAAATCCACCTTTAGTCAAAGCCAACACAACATATTTAGAGGAATTAACATCACATGAGGGTTTTTGCCTCAATAATAATAGATCAAGTGACAGTGTCTAGGTATTGGACTCAAGAACATCTTTTCACATATTTCCACATAAAGATTAGTCCATGGGTTACCATCCATGTAGTGGAGAGTATGTCTATATGGGTTATAATCATCCATTAGAGATTATGGGAAAAGGGCACATAAGGATCAGGCTACATGATGGTAGAGCCAGAATGTTGAAGGATGTGTGTCATGTTCCTATTTTGAAGAAGAATCTGATGTCCATCAAAAGGATGGATGAGCTAGGGCATTCTTGTACCTTAAGGAATGGTAAATGCATAATTTCCAAAGGATCCCTAATGGTGGCAAAAGGAAAATATAATAGCTCCTTGTATAGACTATGTGAATATTCTGCAACATTAGAGATTACTTAGATTGATGTGATGCTAGTTGTAAGAAATCCATGTAAGAGGGTGAAGTTTAAAGAAAAAATTGATGTCAAGGCTTGATTTGAAATTAAGCAAGTGTAGTTCTCAGCAATAAATAAGAAGGGGTGAAATATGTGGTATCCTACTGACCACATATTGTTAGCTGAGATGTTGCAGATGATGGAGAATCCTTGCAAAGAAGGAGTTACAATACATACTTGACATTGTATCTAGTTGAAGTAATAGAAAGAGAAGATGAAGAAGACAAAGTGAGACCTAGTGCTCCCAGAAAGGAAAGGTCATATGTCTAGACATACGGCAGAGCATAATGCATTTCAAATGAATTATTGAGGCTCAAAAAAAAAAGTAGGTGCATTGATGCAATGAGTAGCATAATGACTTCCCTAGAGCTGTGATTCTTCCAGTTGTGCCATGTTTGGGCATGGTTGATAGATAGAGGCTATGGGAGAAGTCAAGTATTGAATTATATGTCATCTTCTTTCATGACTACTATCAAGAGTGCTACATGCACTTTTTGCTTTTTAGAGTAGGAACAACTTAATTTTTACATGGTGATCTCTCTAGAAGAGATAAAGTAGCTAGAGGGATATAAGGATGAGGTAAAGAGTAGATGGTTTGTAGAGTGAAGAATGTATGATTAGAAGCAAACGTGTGGATGGGAGTGTAGTGGGACCTTCATGGATAGCCAAAATATTTAGTAGAGGTTGTTGTTATGTGTGTTGATGGCATGTTAGATGCAGGCCCCAATATGATCACTGGTGTGATGGATCAGTGATAAGGATGCGATGAAGATAGTAAGAGAAGAAAATTGAGGATGGAGATGCATAAGGATGGGAAAGTAAGGAAGTACCCTACTTCTTGCAGTGTGAGTTATTTTCCTAGGAGTATCCTATAATAGAGGAAAAGATATGTTGTTGTCCTATGTATTGGATTTATCAAGAGTAGGAAGCCTCGTGATGCCATGGTGAGCACTAGAATGGATACTTCCGAGTAGTGGGAGTTGTGAGCAATTCATGGTAGAATCCCAATAGGAGGATTGGTCTGTGTTATAGATAAATGAAAGAATACGTAGGTGTGGCAAAGCCTATTTATATTGACTTCAAGTGGGAGAATGTTAGGATGTGAAGTCACTATTCATGAGTCACTATTCATGAGTCACTATTCATGTGACACTATTCAAGAGTCACTATTTACATGACACTATTCATGAGTTACAATTCATGCCCACTATTCAAGTAATGAGGTGGTAGTTACTATTCATAATGGTGAGATGGTAGTGACTATGCAATGAGGTGGCAATGTGAGTTGGTAGTGATTGTACTTATGAGGTATCTCCTAAGTGATGTGGCATTACCCATAGGGTATATTTCATTGTCGAAAAGGTAGGAGAAAGATGTGGGGCAAATTTCTCCACTAGACATATGTGGTTCCTTTTGATTTTTAATGTGGGGAGCATGTGGGATGCATCTCTTGAGCGAAGCAAGTAAGTTGGTGTGTGGGGCACAATTCTATGGAGGTTCCATTATCTTAGTGATTGGCTAAAGACAATAAATGATTAAGCATATTGTGTATTTAGTGGTTAAGTTGAGGATAAAAGATATATTATCACATGGAGGTGTTGATTCTTTTGTCTAAAGTATTCCCACTTTATTTTGGACTATGCACAAGAGGTAGACATTGTGCATAGTGGCCAAGTATGCATCCACATGGGATTATGGTGAATTTTATTCTCTCTCATCTATTTAATCCTTTATTCTCTTCTCTCTTATATTCCTATATATGTATGCCTTTCCTCTTATGTATGGTAAGATTGGAAGAAAGTGTAAGGTGTGTAAGCTTTGAAAGCTAGAGTGCAAGCGTGTAATCCCTATGAGGATTGTGAGAAAGCTTTTATGCTAGTAATGTAAATAGCTTAATAATTTAGAAAAATTTACATAGCTAAATACTTGTGTGATATCATTGTAAGAAAGGAGTGTGTTGAGAGGAAGCTTTGTGGAGAGGTTGTTATTCAGAAGTGAATAAGAAGACTACAATGCCATTTGCCCATGTTTTTTCCTTTCACTTAGTAAGGTTTCCACATTATCTACTTGTGTAATGCTATCTTCTTTGTCATTAATTTTATAGCTTGTTTATTTCCACATTAAATTTTTTTCATAGTAGGATATTATTTCCTAACATCTTATATCAAAGCTAGGATCTTTAAAAAACTCTTGTGTGAGTGTATTTTGTTGAGCTAGGGAACTTTGTATAAGTGGGAGCTAACATAATGATAGGAGTAACCGGATTTAAAGTAGAGAAATTTCATGGTAGAAATTTCTCCTTGTGGAAGTTGAAAGTGGAGGATCTCTTGGTGTAGAATGATCAAGCTCTAGCCTTGAAGGATTTTGCAAGAAAACCCAATAGTATGATAGACTAAGATTGGAGCAAGATGGATAAAAAGGTAGTTTATACCATTTATCTATGTCTTGAAAATTATGTGATCTTTAATGTTGCTGAGGAGAAGATCATAGATGATTTATGGGAGAAGTTGAACAACCTATATTAGAAAAAGTCAGATACAAACAAAGTATTCCTAAATAAGTAGCTACATAGTTTGAGGATGAAGGAGAGTTCATCCATTACTACTCATTTGAATGTGTTCAAAAATATTATCAACAAGCTAGTTTTCATCAGTGTGAAAATGGAGGATGAATGCAAGGTTATCACCTTGTTAAGGTCACTACCAGATAGTTGGGTTCATGTGGTGATGACCATAAATAATTCATCATTGAAAACTCTTAAGTTTGATTATGTGGTTGCAACCTTACTTGGAGAGGAGATGAGAATAATGTCTTCTAGTGCATCCTCAACTAGTGAATCCTTAGCTATGAGAAGAAGACCAAGTGAGAATAACACATAAGGAAGAACATCATCTAGATCATATTATAGAGGACCCAAGTACAAGACTAGGTGCTAGCATTATGGAAAGATAAGACACTTGCAAAAGGATTATTAGCGTTTAAATAGTGAGTAAATGGATGGAAATTAGAATCCACCTTTAGCTGAGGCCAACATGGTAGATTTAGAGGAAGTGACATCACATAGGGCTTTCTACCTTAGTAGCAATATATCAAGTGACAATTCTTGGGTATTGGACTCAAGAGCATCTTTTCACATGTCTCCACATAGAGATTGGTTCTTGGGTTACCATCCATGTAGTGGAGAGTTTGTCTATATGGGTGATGATCACCCATTATATATTGTGGGAACATGGGACATAAGGATCAGGATACATGATGGTAGATTCATAATGTTGAATGATGTGCATCATGTTCATATTTTAAAGAAGAATCTAATGTCCATCAAAAGGATGGATGAGCTAGGGTATTCTTGTACCTTTAGGAATGGTAAATGCAAAATTTCCAAAGCATCCCTAATGATGGTAAAAGGAGAATCTAATGGATCCTTGTATCATCTGCGTGAATATTCATCAACATTAGAGATTGCTCGAAGTGATGTGATGCTATATGGAAGCAAGCCCTATAAGAGGGTGAATTTTAAATCACAAGTTGATGTTAAGGCTTGATTTGAAATCAAGTAAATATATTTCTTGGCAACAAAGAAGAAGGGGTGAATGATGTGGTATCTTTCTAACCACATGTTGTTAGCCAAGATGTAGATGATGGAAAATACATGCAAATGAGGAGGTATAATAGATACTTGACAATGCACCTGGTTAAAGTAATAGAAAGAGAAGATGAAGAAGACAAAGTGAGACGTAGTGTTTTTGTAAGGAAAAGGTTGTATGTTTGGAAATACAATAGAGCATGATGCATTATTGAGGCTCTAAAACCTAGTAGGTGCATTAATGCATTGAGTAGCATGATGACTTCCCTACAGCTATGATTTGTCCACTTATGCCATGTCTAGGCATGGTTGATAGCTATAGGATATGATGAGAAGTCAAGCATTGAATTTTGTCATCTTCTTTCTTGATTACTATAAAGAATGCTACGTGCATTGGTTTCCATTCAGAGTAGGAGAAGCTTAATTCCTACATGGTGATATCTTTAGAAAAGATAGAGTAGATAGAGGGCTATAAGGATGAGGTAAAGAGTAGATGGTTTATAGAGTGAAGAATGTACGAGATGAAGCAGATGTGTGGATAGGAGTGTAGTGTTATCTTCATGAAGAGCCAAAATATTTAGCAGAGGTTGTTATGTGTGTTGATGACATGTTGGATGGATGCCCCAACATGATCACTAGTGTGATGGCTTAGTGATAAGGACGTGATTAAGGTAGTAAGAGAAGCAAATCAAGGATAGAGATGTATAAGGATGGAAAATCAATGAAGTACCCTACTTCTTACAATATGAGTTGTCTTCTTAGGTGTGTACTATAATAGAGGAAAAGACATGTTGTTGTCCTATGTATTGGATTCATTAGGATTAGGAAGCCTCATGATTCCATGGTGAGCACTAGACTAGATACTTCTAAGTAGTGGGTGTTGTCAATGGTTCATGGTAGAATCCTAATAAGAGGATTGGTCTGTGTTGTTGAGAAATAGAAGAATACACAGGTATGGCAAAGCCTATGTCTATTGACTGCAAGTGGGAGAATGTTAGGATGTGAAGTCATTATTCATGTGACATTATTCATGAGTCACTATTCATAAGACACTATTCATGACCACTATTCATGTGATGAGGTGGAGTTTACTATTCATAGTGGTGGCAGTGACTGTATATATGAGGTGTCTCCTAGGTGATATGGCATGGCCCACAAGGTATATTTTATTATTGAAAATATAGAAGGAAGTGTGGGGAAAATTTCTCCACTAGACACATGTGTTTCCTTTTGCTTTTTCATTGTGGGGAGCATGTGGGGTGCATCTCTTGAGTGGAGTAAGTAAGTTGGTGTATGGGGAAAAATTCTATGGAGGCTCCACTATCTTAGTTCTTGGATAAAGATAAGAAATTATTAATCATCTTATGTCTTTAGTGGTTAAGTGGAGGAAAAAAGATAGATTGTCACATGGAGGTGGTGATGCTTTTGTCTAAAGTATTCCCACTTTATTTTGGACTATGCATAAGTAGTAGACATTGTGCATATTGACCACATATGCATCTACATGGGAATATGGAAAATTTTCTTCTCTCTCTTCTATTTCATCCTTTATTCTCTTCTCTCTTATGTATTCCTATATATGTATGTTGTTCCTCTTATGTATGGTAAGATTGGAATAAAGTGTAAGGTGTGAAAGCTTTGAAAGCTAGAGTGCAAGTGTGTAATCCCTATGAGGATTGTGAGAAAGCTTTTATGCTAGTAATATAACTAGCTTAAGAGTTTGGAAAGCTTTGCATAGCTTGAATGCTTGTGTGATAGCATTGTAAGAAAGAAGTGTGTTGAGAGGAAGCTTTGTGGAGAGGTTGTTATTCATAAGTCCGTAAGAAGACTACAATGCCATTTTCCCATGGTTTTTCCTTGTACTTATCAAGGTTTCTAGGTTATCTACTTGTGTAATTTCATCTTCTTTGTCATTGATTTTATAGCTTTTTTATTTCCACATTCAATTTCTTGCACAGTAGGATATTATTTCCTAACATTAAACAAATATTTGTTAATGAAAAAAGGTGTTAGATATCCATCAACTCCTATAAAAATGTAAATAAAACACCACATGTCAATTTTAGACATGAGTCTAAAATTAATTAGTCAAAAATTATGACTTTGTTAATTATATAAAACCAGATTTTATGACTTTAAAATCTATTAGATGAAAAATAGAAAGGCTTCCTTAACGAAAGATGCCTCTTATATAATCTAATCAACCAATGTGGGATTTCATATGCAATTAGATATAGATACACATATTTCCAATGTTTTTCCATTATCATTCTCAATAACACTACCAACAACCATTGTATTTGTAATAGTATCACTTATTTATCTTTATTTAGTGAATGGAGGAAATATAAAATTGCCACTAGGACCACAAGATCTTACAATTTTGGGTAGTCTATTAGACTTAGGTTTGAATCCACATCAATTTTTGCATACTCTCTCCAAGCACTATGGAGGTCAAATATATCTCGAATTAGGCACCACCCTTAGTATTATAGCTTCTTCTACGGAAGTTGTAATTGCCATACTGAAGACTTTTGATTCTGATTTCTATTACAAACCATAGACTGGCAGAGCTAAAACAAATGTAATCTTGTATTACATAATATAACTAATATTAACTATTCATCCAGAAGGACTATGTTAGGAAAGCTCTACGTTTTCCATCTATTAAACCCAAATGTTTGGAGGAGTGGTTGGAATTCAAAGAATAATATATGGTACCGATTCTTTCCTCCATATTTAAACAACAAGATAAAGGTACATCTCTTAACATGGAATATTTTATTAGTGTCTTCACTTCCAATGTTATTGGATAAATGATGTTGAAGATAAGAGAATTCAATGAGAACAATACAAATAATACCATTACTTATTTTCACATTTTGACATATAATAACGATAACATAAAATCCAATGATTGCATATCTTTGGTATAATTGGTAAACATCAAAGATGCATGTATAATGCAAAATTGGGCATAATATTATATAAAGAAAAATATGAATAAAAGTAATCCAAATTTTGATTAGATGAAAAATGGAATGGCATCCTTGATGAAAGATGCTTTTGGAATAAAAAATAGATTCAATTAATGCTCTTTAAAATATAATTATAAATTTAAAATGATAGGACTTCATGATAGACATATACAAAATATGTATTTATTTGAGCACAAATTTTAACCAAAAATCAGGGATTTTTTTTGTCTATAGATGACAACTTTGACTGTGCTATCCATAATCGAAGGAGGAGGATGATGAGCTAAAGACTTGAATGTCACACTTGAGAATGTGATTGTGAGATTAAGTGTTTGATGGTTGTTTTCATTTTGTTCTATACACGAGTTAATTTTTATAATCTCCTTAGCATGATCAGGTGGCCTTTATAATTTTCCCTCGATCAATATACTAGCTAAGACTAGGTTAATTTCATGTGTTAGATTTTTTGAAAAAATTATGCAAGATGAAGACAATTATAATCAATGCTTTTTTTAACTCTTGAAATTAATAGATAAAAAACTAGTTAAATTGTCTTTTATATTGTGTGGTTTTAGATTAATATAGATAATCTCTACAATCCTAAAAATGAAAAATTTCTTAATCCTATTTTTCACCCCTTCAAACTTGATGCTGTGGGGTTTCTAATGAGAATTAATCCAATGCTCAAGATTGGATTTGTTTTATCTAAATTTTGAATTAATAGGTGCATTAACCCTACTTAAGATAAATGATTTTAAATAAAGTGAATGATGTAAAATAACTTTTGATAAGTATAATGAAAGAAAAATATCAAAATTGACGAAGGATGATCACATGAAATAAAGCTATGAATAAAAACAAAAGACTTAGTTGTTTATTATTTATGATCTGACTAGACACGGTTAATATAAAATTGAAAGGGATCAAATCTAATTGATTATTCAAGTGCCATAAAAAATAGAAGTGTGACTGATTAGAGTCAATATCAATCTAAAGGTAACATGATTGACTAACACTAATGTCCTCTACTAGTCAATTCTATCATCTACAAAAAATAAAGGAAATCAAGGCATTATTTGTGGTTGCTTGAAACATGCATGTGTGTAGAAAATTAACCCTTGGGTGAATGCTAATAACTATAGATAATTTATTCAAATTCAAAACCCTAATAGAGATTAAAATAGTTGAAAGATTTACAAAGAGAAAGGGAGGAGTGTAATGGGCTGAGTTGACCCTAATTACCATGATGATGAGTGATCATTGCCTATGTATCCAATACTCTGAAGAGGGAAATCAATCCCTCATAGTTATTCCACTCAAAGTGATTTATGCAATTATGTTCCTTTTGGTACATGAATGCATCTAGATATGGATTGAATACTTTAAAATATTTTTATTGACTTGGATAAAATAATCCCTTGATTTAGCTAAGGACTGCTTCAAATGATTAGAATTAGATGTGGAGAAATTATGAAAGCTTTGCTCAATGTGCAATTGTGTAAGTGTGATTTAATATTGAAATTTATAAGTGATAGGATAGGGGAATTAGATGTGATTTATAATAATCCTAAATGGGAAAACCTCGCACTACCTATCCTAAAAATACAAACCAACCTATTAGGGAGGGCCTAAATTGGAAAAGTGACCATTGCTAAGGTGAGGGTCAGGATCAACCCATAGATGCCAATACTAATAACACTATTAATCCATACCGATTGATCATATCCTATAAATAAACATGCAAATTTTAGAATTTGGGGTGTCTGTATAGATGCTTAGAGGATTTTTTAGTAATTAAGAACATTTTTGTAGGCATAAGGTATCAAAGTAAATTAAAGTGAAGGTGGGTCAAAACTGACATTATCAAGTATTCATGACTAAATTTGAGTGACAACATTTTCCCCTTATCTAGTCTAGAAGTGAAATTATTAGAGTAAAATAAAATATATACCTGATTGTGTACAACACACTTTTTATTTGAGAGAAAGCTCCAATCATGCAAGGTGTTATATGGGAAATCCCACCATGATGTAAAAGTAGTTAATGTACATGTGTGAAATTGTAAATTGAAATGTAAGTTTAATTTTACAAGATTATAATTAACAAGGAATTAGTACACATATATGTGTGAAACCAATGTTTCTTTTATAACTTTGCCTAGATTTGATGTTTCCTTGAAGCATGGAAGAACTGGTGCTTCCCATGAATCACTTGGAGAGAGTTGGTTCCTTAGCTGAACTAATGGAAAATTGAGGATGATCAATCCCTAATTTTAATTAAACTTGAATATAAAATAAAACCCATCGAGGGATAAAAAAATATCAATTTGTGATATTTGTCTTTGTAACCCCAATACAAAAATGGGTTGAAATCCATAATGGATTCATGATAAATAATACTAGAGGGCATTGAACCTCCAAGTTATACATTATGCACTTTAACTGAATCAACTGTTGCAGATGGATTGTATATTTAATTGCCATTTTGTTCCTTAGTTTTTGTATTCATGATTAAAATAGAATGGAGTAAATCAATCCTCCTACCATGAACATATATATAAAATAATATTAAAATCATGACATGAATATTTATCATGATACCATAGATAAATGTAGAATCTGTAACTATATGCAGATGTAAATTTGTAAACTATTTTTGAAGCTTGTGCACGAATATTTATCATGCACCCAAAATTGTATTAATCTATAATATGTTCTTATAAAGTGAGTGCATATGCATGGCATATGCCCCTATCATGTATACCAATGATTGAATTTTTGAACCCTTTTACATTATTTGAAACTACATTCTATACTCAAAATTGATTTTTTTTTCATGAATGCTTTCATAATGTATGAAAATACCATTGAAATGGGCCCATTTTGAGATGAGGGAATTGTATATCTTGAAATTCACTCATATCAAAATAAAATTTAATTGAGTCATGTGTATCAAGATATAATGGTTGAATATTATAATATATATGAAAAGTATGTATACATAATAATATATGTACCATTTGAATCATGTATGTAACTTATGATGAAAGGTCTATAAAAATGTATCAATGAAGATCATAGTAGTAAATTGTAACGAAATCATACAAAATAGGTAGTGAATGATATGGATCATGGCACTCATCAAAATTTACAAGCTCAACAAGCATATAAACTTTACAAACACAATGTCATATAATAAGGCCAAGGGCCACATACAAGGGACATGTTCAAATGTTATAAAAGTAAAAATTGATCTCTCAAGGGAAAGGGTCACATGCAAATGACATTAATAATGTTTCACACAAGGGACATGTTCAAATGTTGCACCAAACAAAGGGCCAAGGGCCACCAATAATGACCATGTTCAAATGTCTCACATACCAAAGAATGATCTCATAGAGATGTTCAATAAATTTTCACACAAGGGCCACGAGCTACACACAATAGACAAATAAGAGTTTATTATATTATGTAAAAGTAATATAATCAATAAAGCATAAAACTAGAAAGATAGTTTACATCATATATATGTATTATGATCACATCTTAAAAATAACATACCCATGTACATAATATAAGATATAAATGTTAGAAATACATTTATAAAGACTATATAGATATATAAAATAGGAGTCATAAAATGGTCACACTTGTAAATATTGTAACCTATGGGAAAGATGCCCCCAGTTTACCAAGGCCACTTGAAAGAAGCAAGTCCAACATCTTAGTCTATATAAAATATGTATGTCCTACATAACACTCATAAATACCAGTGAAATGCATGTGTGATAGAAAAGGAGTGTTTTATCTACCATTCATGATATAAATAACATATGCCAATGATCGAAAATAGTTGTCAAATCATGCTCAGGTCATAATAATCCTATCAAGAGGATGTAAAGTAAGCTTTATAACATCCTAAATGTATGATTGCTCTTGAATCATTGTCATACTTGATTTTACAAAAAAATGAATTAATTTTATTTGGGTCTTAATATGTGATTCAATTTGGTTTATTAAAATTGTGTTAGTGATGTTCCTTATTAAGGGAATACAAGATGTAATGAAAACTAGAAAAAATTGTAACAAGAAAGAATAATATAATATAGGCATAGTTTCTTTAAAATTGAAAAAAAACCAAAAAACTGACATTTGGATCCTAAAAGAAAAGGATTTTTTGTGTGTATGAAGATTAGTAAATTCCATTGAAATTAAAGGTCAAAATAAAATGATTTTAGTGTCAAATATTAGATCTGAGGTCAAAATAATGTTATTTTAGTGTTAGCAATTAAAGTTGAGGCTGAAAGAAAGTTCTTCTAGTGTAAGATATTAGATCCAAAGTTTAAATAAGATTATTTTACTTTCAGATACCAGGAATTTATCTAAACCCTAGGAATTTTTTAAGCAATAAATGAATAAAATGTTGGTTCACCAATATGTTTTATTATAATTTGGAATTAATAGGTGCATTAACCCTAATCAATATAGATGATTTGAAAGAAATCAAATGATGTAAAAAAAATTTAGACAATCAAAATGAAAATAAAACACCAAAAGAAAAAAATCATGATCACATGAAATAAGACTAACTATAAACAACAACAAAATACTTAGTTGTTTACTATCTATGATTTGACTGTGCATTACTAACAGATGGTTGAAAGTGATCAAATTTGACTAATTTTTCAAGTGACATGAAAACTGGAAGTGTGACTACTCAAAGTCAATACACGCTGAAAGGGGGCATAATCAAATATAACTACTATTGTTTAATGATAAGATCCTTCCTATAATATATTAGACTAGACTGTAAATATATAAACTTGAAACATAAATAATAGAATTATATCTATTCAAAGGAATATAATTTCATTATAATAGAAAAATTGTAGAATCAGTGGCCTCTTCGAGGGGGAAACCTGCTTTGAGAAATCTCAATTCAAGATAATTTGTGGATGCCTTCATACTATACTAAGCTCCTATTTATAGTAATCTATCATTATATAACTAATATTACCCATGAGTGTGGGATTATTCCACTATTAAATTCTACTATTCTATCTATTACAATGGGTTTGAGTGATTTCTTACAAAGTATATGCATCCATAGACTTTTATTAAATATATAGACTACAAAAGGATGGTTAGGACAAAGGGTCCTAACATGCCCTCCCCCTTAAAATATTTTCCCACAAATCTTAAAGTGAGGAAATTACTGCTAAATGGAAATAAGAGATTCCTAGGTGGCATCTTCTAGTTACATCCCTTACCACTATACTATAACTTCTATGATGACATGATTATGGAGTAAATGTAAGCACCTATTAAGGATATCATTAGGGTGTAAAATGAGAGACCCTTCTACACCAAGTTCTAGAAAAACTGTCTAGGTGGTGACATTATGTCCAAGGACCTTCTTCAAGCATGATACATGAAAAATAAGGTGCACGCATGATAAAGGTGGGATTTATAACTTGTAGGCGACAAGTCCAACTCATTAGAGAATTTCATAAGTCCCATATAATTTTGGTGCTAAGTCTTGGTAGCCTTCGAGCTTCAAAGAAGAGTGCTTGTAAGGTTGTAAATGAAGAAAAACCATATCTCCAATTTAAAAGGATCATTTAGAGTAGTGTTGGTTTACCTATTGCTTCATGTGATTTTGTGCCATGTGAAGATTATCCTTGAGGAAGTGAAGGATATTATCATGTGTACTAATGGTAGAAATAATAGATTTTACTAAGGAGCTTATTGATATATATGAAATAAGAGAAGGTGGATTTTGGCCATAGACAACCTCATATGGGGTTATCTTGGTATCTATGTGGTAGGAGGTGTTGTACCACCATTATGAAAGAGGTAATCATTTTACCCACTGATGTTGATACTTAGTGACAAAAAAATGAAGATAGGTTTCCAAACATTTATTGATAATTTTGATTTGGTCATCAATCTATGGATGATATCCCAAACTCATTTTCAAAATTTGTACCAAGGCACTTGAATATTTCTTGCCAAAGATGACTTGTGAAGGTAGAATCATGATCTAAGACAATAGAGGCAAGAACACCATGGATTTGGAATATTTGATCAATAAATGTCTAGATGATGGTGGAATTAGTGTAGGGATGGGCTAGAGCACATAAATAAGCATATTGGAAAAATGATCCACTACTATAAGGATCAATGATTTACATACATATTTTAGGAGATCTTAAAAAATTATATGGAAATATCAGTCCAAATTTGTGTTGGAATTAGAAGTGGATAGAGTAAACTAGGTGAGGTGATTGTTTCACCTTTATTATGTTGAAAAGTATCACATTTAGCATTAAATGTCTTGATATCCTGATTGATTCCTAGCCAAAAGAAACTGTGGTGAACTCACTCATATGTTTTCAAAAACATTGAATGACCAACTAAATGGGAAGTATGCATCTCTTATAAAATTATGTGTTTGATATTGGAGCCTATAGTCAATAGAAGGTGACCTTTATATCACAATGTGTGGCCATCCAAAGTATAGTGAGGTTTAGCAAATGAATTGAAAGCTAGTTAAAGAATGAGTTTTTGGGTTGTGTTGTCATTATGTCATTCTTTTTTAATATCATGAAGCCATGTGGAAATAGGAACACAAACTACACAGAGTCACACTAGGTATTTGAAATGGAAAAAGAGAGCATTAACCATCACATTTTCCTTGCCTTTTTTATAAGTTATCTCATGACATGCCCCCATCGTAATCTAAAACTATGAAAAATGTGGTAGTCATGTCTTTATGACATACGCCTATTAATATTCCCCCTATTTTGAGGTTAGGGGAAATAGAAATTGGTAGTTAACTTACCTTAAAAGGATTATATAGTTGTATAATCTATGTATGGATCATGTAGCATATAGGAGTAACATGTTTAGGTAGATATAACAATGAGGTATATAGAATGTGATCACATCAATTCCTAAGATGCATGATGTGAGTCTTGGAAATGTCTAGAGAGTAATAGTATAAGCTTAGTAAGTAGTCAAGCACACATACAAGAGCACTCAAAAGCAAAACAAAAGGAAATGGTCCAAGGATACCTCATGTAATGGGCATGTTCAAATCAAGGTTTTCTTAGTGGTGATTCTTTGTTAATTGATGAATATTTTATTTCTATAAGTTGGCATTTGGTAATTTTATGGGATATCCAACAATGCAAAATCACCTAAATTTTACGGGTAGAAGTTAATTTTGAAGCTCAGCTCACCTAATTTTAAAAATAAATTTCATCTTATAAATGTATGTTATTGGTACCTCGAAACCCAATCTGAGTGTATTCACCACTATATATAATATATTAAACACTCCTTTTTAATCTTTGTTATGCTTGAGTTTTTTTGCCCAGATGATGATGGTATTCACTCCTCAACTACATTAAACTATATGTATTTATTGTCAAGTGTCAATATATGTTGTCCAGCATTTGTGACTACTATCAAATGCCAATATTTTGATATCAAGCATATAATTTTTTTATTGTCAGGCATTAAAATTTTACTGCTAGGATTTTGCTATCAGGTATCAACATTATGCTATCAAGTGCTAGAATTCTATTTTTGGGCATCAAAATTCTATTTTATAGCATCAACATTTTACTATCATGCATCTGCATTCTATTGTTGTAAATCCACATTCTACTTTCAAATATATATGCTTGGTTTCAATAATCTACATTTTTATATTAATCATCTACATTTATTACCAATCATCTTCATTTGCAGTCAACCACTTGCATTCCACCCAATCGTATTTCATCTATACTTGTCATTTATTAATAGACTTGATTTAATGGCTTCTACTAAGGATGTTAAGGTGTCCAAAAAATTAAAAAAAAACAAAATAACCTATTATCTTATTTTAGCCAAAAACCAAATATAGGTAATAAATATTAAATTATCTACTATTTTTTATTTATTAACTTTCCTATTAAGGTTCAATAATAGTTACAAGGTCTATAACCATTTTGTATGCAAAACCCATTGATAACTCTTTTGAAGATATGTCTCCACTAGAAAATGTACATGGGTATGAAATAACAAACAATGGTACTAAATATTAAATGATATACTATAATGTTATTTATTTTAACTTTCATTCAATAATAATGATAAGGTCTACAACTACTTTGCATATAAAACCCAATGATAAAGGTATAAAAATATGCCTCCATTAAAAGATTTACTTGAGTATGAAATTCCAAACAAAGTTATTAAATATTTTATGATTTATTATTTTGTTATTTATTTACATTTTCATATTAATAATTAATTAGTTTACAACCATTTTGCATGTGAAACCCAATGATAATAGTATCAAATATATGCTTCCATTAAAAGACGTCCCTGGGTATGAAATGCCAAATGTATGTACTAAATATTATATGATTTACTATATTGTTAATTATTTACACTTTTATATTAAGGACCAATGTTCAATAATAATTACAAGGTCTATGACCATTAAGCATGCAGAACCCACTAATAACCTTTTTGAAGATATGCCTCCAATAGAAGACATCCCTGGGTATGAAATACCCCCACTAAATTCAAGGAAAAGGAAAGTGGATGACATGACTGATGTTGATTATGACTACCTAATACTAGATGAGATTTATACTCAATGAACATAATCTTCAATGGAAAAAAAACATTAAGGAATCTACATGAAATAAGAGAAGTACATGGACAATAGGAAAGTCATTTAAGTTTGATTGAGCAACTAAATACCCATTCATTAAACTTGTATAGCCAAAAAATAGTACTAAAAGAAAAACATAATGCAAATGTATAATATGAAATTGAAAAATTGGAAAGGACCACAAAATATAACAAAAGTTGGATACAATTGATAAATATTATGGCAAAATATATGAGTTGATAAAAGACAAAGATGAATAAATAAAAAGAACAGTGGGATGGAAAATGTAAAAGAATGCATGAATCAATGTTATGCATCAGAGTATGAATATCATTATAAACATCAATGACATATCATTGAGAAAGGAGGAACAATTATAACTCAATTCAAAAAAGTTGCTTAGTCTAATCTGCTTGCCAAAAGTATATTATTTTCCACTTTATGTCACGTTCTAAAAAAAGGTAGACAAATCTTTGATTTTTCAAATTATAAGATTTTATCTCATCATATTGGATTGCATAACATTACACAATCACATTAGTCAGATAGAAATTCTCGGGGGATTGAAAAATACCTTGTAATGATTGAACAAGAGGATTTGAAATAAAAAGTAAAAGCAAAACGATTTATTTCACTATCTATTGATGAGGTAACAATACTTGATAACACATCATGGACTTGCATGCATGTTTATACATTTGAGAACCATTAAAGATAACCTCACCTATTATCTATACATGAAATGATAGAAAATTATAATGTTGAGAACCTTTACAAATTGGTTATTTATAAAAATTGATGGATGTTATTAGGATGAATTATTATGACATAGGTATGAAGTTAGTGCATGTTGGTATAGATGGTGCATTAATAATGTAGGAGAACAAACTATTCTGTGTGTTCACTTATAAATAGTAGTTTCTCCATATATGGCCAATCCCTTGCATGACACATAGAATTAATCTTTATTACAAAATTGTTAGCACATTTCAAAATGTTGTAAAAGTGGCAGAACTTATATGTGACTTGCACGTGTACATGTCAAGCAGTCCAAAAAGGTTTTTTAAGTTTCATAAATTTATGATTGGAATGACTGATGGTAAAAACTATTAGAATATGTTGATATAAGATGAATTTCCATGTATGAGCCTATATGTAGAATATTTGAATAATATCAAATTTTATTAGGTTTTATGTTTAAATATAGGATAGATGTTGACAAGGAAAAATATTTATTTACCATATAATAAATTTTAAAACCTTGCTAACATTCTATAGTATTTACCCATGTTAAAATAAATGCATTGTTTGACTAAACATGCACAAGAGAGATCCACATATATTTTTAATTTTATACGATTGAGGAAAAAGGTTGGTCAATTTCTTGATATATTATACTACTCACAAGAAAGTTTTAAGGGACAAATATTTGACAGTTGGGAAATTTTAGTAGATATTAATGACCCTAAAAACTATTTTACATTCAATATTAATGATCATACACATATTTTTGTTAATGGAAAGGAGATACCGCACACACTTTCTGAAGATGAACTGATGTGGTTAGAGGAAAAATTGAATAAGTATCTATAAAATTGGTTCTATATGATAATGTCATATATAGGAAACATGAATGCAATTGAGAAACATTTCAAAAAAAAAAAATTGCTGAAATTTGAGATCATTTTCAAAAGGATGAGTTGTTTGAAGCTATGAGAGCGGAGAATCCTATATTTTGGAACATTATAGAAGGTGAAGAAATAAAAAGTAATTTATTTATTAAATACATGGGTACTCTCATTAATAATTTTAGTAAGTTTGTATAAATCAATGGAGTTAAAGTTGAGGGTATTTTACAAAAGGATTTATTGAAAATATAGTCAAGACATTTTAGAATTACAATGATTAAACAATATCAATCCTTAAGTGAACAAACAAAAATAGGTGTTATTACAAGGCTATGGAAGAAAATGTAACCCAACAGTGTTCTACAAGAAACAATTAACAAATATTTTTGATTATATTATTTGTGCCAAACAATGATTTTGGGGTTTGCGAAAGATGAAAGGGTATTTAGTGAATTATCTTTTGTTAAATAAAAACTTTAGAATAGATTGAATAAAAATATTGAGACATGTTTGAGGTTTTATGTTTCATGTTATGTAGTGGATGCATTTATATATGAAAGATTAGTTTCAATTTGGAGTTCTTTCTCTAAAAGAAAAGGAGTCAATAATACAACTACCAATGAAGACATTGAAAATGCCCTTGAGATAGTACATACATATGTCAACGATGAAGCATAGGTTGTAAAAGGGTTGTTTTAGCTACATGAGTTTTAGTTTTTATTTATTTTAAATATACTTAAATAAAATTCAATCATATGTGAAAAAATTATGTTTTTTACTGAATAATATTTTCTATTTTTAATTCATGAATATATTATGTAGCAAGTAATATTTGTTTAATATTACCTCATATGCTCAATTATGTTGTTTATGAATCTTGTTGGTTGAATATTTTGTCTATTAACGTACTAATAAACAAAATAGGTCTGATCAGCCAAAGTAGGAAGACTGGTCGTCCTAATGTGCAGTTTTTACCACATCAGAAGGAAATTGATCTCTCCTCTCATCAAGGGGAGGTTCCCTATAGGTATGCTATATATATATATATATATATATATATATATATATATATATATAATACTCAATGGTAGGACAAACCATCCATCTCTCTTTCTTCAGAGATGATGCATGCAAATCAAAGGAAAAACTCAATGGAAATAATAGACAACACTTCTCTTCTTTCAGAATTACTATTCAACAAACCACAAGAATACTCCTGGTAGTAAATGCAAAATGTAAGAAAGGGCGTAGTAACCAACAAATTGAGATGCATCACAAAGTCTCCCCCTGAATTGCTCAAGAGTAAGATACGAAGGACAATGAGGGCACAAAGTCTTCCCAAAGTCCTTTACACAGAAATGAAAATAAAACACATTGAAAGGCAATTATGGGGGCACAAAGTCTCTCCACAGTTGACTCTTTAGGACACCTTCCTAACTAATTTCACTAATCCTGCTTATTGAATTAAAGGAACAAAAAATATATCAAGGAAAAAGACATAAGAACAATTTCCCCAACAACAAAGATATTACAGCACAAAGTCTGAAAAGTCACTTGCTTTCTTATTCCAATAACAAAATATGATCAGCAAACTAAGCCCAAAGTCTTAGTGATGCCTTTCAATTTGGGCAGAGTTTCATTTTGATTGTCAAAAAAGAGATCCATTTACAATAGAAGAGAGTCCCTTATATAGCCTCTTCAAGAAGGACTCGAGAACATTAACACATCATGTTGCATTAGAATCTGTTAAGAAGATAGGCTGGAACTTAGGGGCATTTACCCATTTGATTTTATCAATGCAGAGAAACAAATCATACTATTGAAAGTTTGTAACTTTCAATGTCCACTTGGTGAACTGATCCTACCTTCATCGTTCCTCATTTTTTGGTTAATTGAATCAGGTCTTGGATTCAATTTTCTATTCTGTTCTTCCTCACTTTCTGCTAGTCTTGGCCTTAAAGCCTGTGAATGCATTCGGGTCTATGGATTCAAAGGATCAACAGCTATTTTAAGAGCTTTAAAATTGATGTTCACGCCCCTGTCACTATGTTTTCAACATCTAGTTCACTGTCTTGAATTTGAAGTCTTCAGGTGCGTCAACCCTTATTCCTTCTTTGACTTTTCTATTTGGCACTTTCTTGGAAAGAATTTGCCTTTTTGGGCCTTAAGAAATGATCTGCCTTGGGTTGAGAAGAGCTCCTCGCAAGGTATCTGCCTTTTGGGTGGTCTTTGAATGGCCTTTGGGCTTCTTTTTTTACATCTTCCCAAAGGGAAGGTGACCCTTCGGCTTCGGGGAAGTGTCCTTCTATTCAGCATTCAGGATTCCCTTGCAAGGGCACCTGCCCTTCAGGGTCCTTCGGTGGCTTTTCGCGGGTTTCCTGGAGGCATTTTCCCTGGACAAATTCTTGCAGACAAAAAGTCTGCAGAAATTTCCTGCAGGCAAAAAGTATACAGAAAATGTTCCTATCACTTTTGCCTTGGTTATTTCTTCGGGCTTTCTACCAGCAACTTCTCCAAATTCTTTCAGGCTTTTTGTCTGAAGGAATTCATTTGGACAAAAAGTCTGAAGGAATTGCTTCTTGCCTTAGTATTTTTCAAATGCCTTAAATAGAAATATGAAAGAATTTACCTTTTGAGGCTTCTTTGAAAATGACCATTCCAAAGGGTACTTTTGTCATCCAAGTGCCCTCTACAAAGGCACTTTGTCTTTCGAGAGGCTCTTTGAAATTTTGCATTTAAACTGCTCCTTTGAATCATTTGGGTGAAACGCTTCGTTGAACCACTTCATTGAACCATGGTAATGAACCGCTTAGTTGAACCAAACGTTGAACCAAGTTGATGAACCAAGCTTTGAACCAAAATGGTTAAAGCCGATGGTTCAATTGAACGAACCAAGCCTTTGAACCAAGCAGATGAACTAAGTCATTGAATCATTTATTTGAACCAATCGTTGAACCAAGTTTTGGTTCAATGGTTCAAACAAAGCCTTTGAACCATGTGTTTGAACCTGCCTTTGAACCAAAATATGTTGAACCAACCATTGAACCAAGCTTTGGTTCAATGGTTCAAACAAAGCCTTGAACCGATTGACGAACCATTTGATTGAACCAAAGGATGAACCAAAACATTGAAACAAAGTGGATGAACCGCTTGGTTGAACCAAGCCATTGAACCGTTCCTTTGATTGAACCCACCGTTGAACTGGAAGCATTGAACCTTTTGAATTTTGAACTCATTAAACCTTTGAACCAAAGTGGTTCAGTGGTTCAATGGTTCAAGCCTTCTTTTCTTAGATGCTTGCCGATGGAGATTTTTGATTGAACCAAGGCACTGAAACAATCCTAAAAATGACCAAGTGTCAGAAACTGATTATTTTGGTTGAACCCGCCTACAGAACCTGTGAAGCCCATTGAACTTGTAGAAATGAACCTGTCTGCAGAGTCTATAGAAATCAACTCTGCTAAGTCTGTAGATTTTCTCTTCCTGTAGAGTCCATAGATTTAAGCCTATAGAGTCCGTAGATTTAAGCCTACAGAGTCCGTAGATTTTTGAGAAGCTTGAAAAATGAAAATTTTGAATGCCCAAGACAAATTTTGAAAAGGGAAGAGACAATTTTGGTCTATAGGACCAAAAATAGTTCAAATGTAGTCCCAAAAATGAGTGATATTTTTGGGAGACAACAAATCTCTTAATTGATTTCTTTACCATTATTATTATGAATTTTTAAAAATTTACACCTAACTATGGTGTTTTGAGTTAAGTTGTTTTCCTTCTTTGACATTCTTTACATTGTGATATCTAAAAATAGTATATCTTTAGCATTCTAGTCTTTTAGATTTTTAACCTTTTAAACCAAATTTACATTGCTAAATCAAAATAAATGGTAATACAAGTTTATATTCTATAAAATCATATTCTCAACCTTGGTTGATTGATGAATGAATGAAAACATACTACCATTTCATCTTGAGGTCTATTCACTGCATAACAGGGTCCATTATAATGTTCTGAAGTATAGATCTAAATATCATGTATACATCAATTAACCCAAGAATGTTTATTTCTTTGAATGAATATTATTATTAAAAAATGAAATAAAACATAAAGTAGGCATCACCAAATGGAACATCTATCATGTAGTATGAATTCCTAGATGTCTCTATAATGCCCTCTCTCCATCAATCCAACCATACCAATAAAAATTAATGGGAATCCTAATATAGACATGGAGCCTAGTTTGCAAAAGTATATGATGGTTGGGAAATAACAACGTGTAAATGCAAATTCATTACATTATAAAAATAATTGAAAATTGTAATGATTTATTAAAAATCATAGCATAATCACCTACCATTATTCCAAAGTCATAAGATATTTTATTGATTCAAGCAAAAAAGACCATGTACACCCATACAAATAAACACTAAGACTAAGAAGCCAAAATTAAAAATATACATATTTTAAATATTATAAATAAGATAAATTAAAATTATAGTTTTTTAGGTTAAAATCTCAAGATAAATCCTCAGTTTACAATATTTACAAAACTTAAATACAATGCCAAGTAGAAATCTCATTGTTTGTTAGACACATGGGTATCTACCTACATTTCTTGACCAGGTTGACCTCCTGCTTGGCTAGTTGTAGTGCTATTAGTGAGAATCCCTAATTTTATAAGATATTTTACCATGATATTGATATTGATAAGACTTGCCCATTGATCTATAATAACATCCCCTACTAAAATCAAGGATGGGTCTGCTTAAGCTTTTTGTTTAAATAAAATTTCAGGGTCCAAGCCATGTTTTCTAATTATTTTCTTCAATGTATTATTTTTCTTGTTGAGTAAAATGAGTTTTTCCTTGAATTAAATGGCCGTAGGTATAATTTTGCATGCACTCTTCAAATGCATTTCAAGGACAACAACTTTATTCTTTAAATTTGTATATTTTGAATGTAAATGAACAAACCATATTAATTTGTTAAAAAATATAAAATAAATTTTAATTGTGAAAAATAATAAAGAGAAACTGACCATGACTTTATCTTTTTCTACATGTGCAATATCTACAAGGCTTTTATTTTTTTCCCATTTGTTATAGTATGTTTGGGATTCTTCATTTAAATTCTCAAGCCTATTTAACATTATATCTAAAACTTTATCATTAAATCTATTACTCACTGTAATATTTCTAGAAACTACTTGGTTGAATAAAACATCAATTTTTGCATGTTGATGTTTAACCATTAAATACAATTGATTATGCTTATTGTGATTGTGAAAATAGGTATTTATTTCCTGAATTAAAACTTTTTCTCGATACTCCCATGTTCATAAATCATCAAGGTTAGTGATAACATAATCATTAATAAAGGCCTTAGTATTCTCATCCAGTAAATTACAAATTGGGAAAAATGTATGTTGGTCATCAGTTTATGGAATCTGTTATGAATTCTCCTTAGTAGGAGTGTCTACAAAAGGTGGAGTGGTGGATGTAGAAGGTTGTTTTAAAGGTGCTATCAGTTGATAAACCTATATCATATCATGATGATTAAAAAATGACATGGGGGCGCCACTATCTATCCCCATAAACTTTTCATCAAGATATATTTTATGAAGAACTATGGTTTCCATTGTACTAGGGATATCACCAAGTGAAAAGTTTGAAAATACAAATTTTCCTAAACATAGAGTGTCACCACTCTATACCAAAAAAATAAACATTTCCATTTTCTCATATTTATAAGATGGGGTGGTGCTAGTATTTATGGGAAATTTATCCTTTGAGAATTAGAATGATAATGACCTACAAATTAGACTTAAAATCCAAAAAATAACAAATAAAATAAATATGACATTAAATTATCATATAACAAAAATAAAAATTTAGTTTTAATTTGTGTACCTTGCTCTTGCTATTGTAACTAAAATCTATAAGTTCTTCCCCCTTATGATTGTACTATAGATTATCTCATTGTATATATAAGACATGATTAAAATATTACAATGATAAACTTATCATGTTTGTTAATGAAATCAATGTTGATAATGTGTATGAATTTATTGTTAACCAAATTTGACATTTAGTCAAATAGGGTCAACCCCTACATATTGAAACATTTTAGAGGTTTCCATATGTATTATTGGGGTCTCATGTTGGTCTAAACATCTCACCTATCCTTGTTCTTACCTTGGTGCAAGCCTAATGTTCAAATAGGAGGTCATTTCCAATTCTAACCTTTGGAAAGCATTCTAATGATTTGAATCAAATTCATGGGGATAGAAATAATGTGTTTAAGTCATCTCATAAGTATGGAGGGTCAACAAAGGGATATGGGCCACAAAGTTGCAGGTAGGCCTACTAGACCTCATATAAGGCCTAATGCCTAAAAGTAGTCCTATCACTTTTTGGTCTAAATAGACATTGAGACGATGTGGATATGTTTCTTGGGAGCTACAAGAGGTGTTTGAACCATTAGTATGTAGATAAGTCCATAAAAAAGCCATTTCTTGGCTTGGGACCAAACTCAGACCTCACTGAATGCATGAAGAAGCCTAAGAGGTTATGTTTGAGAGTTCATATATTACATGGAACTTTTCATGGATCTTCAAAGTGTTTATAGATGTTATAGAGGGTCCAAAAGAAGCCATCAATGGCATTGGTTTAGAACAGTAATGCGTAGTCTTTATGAACAAAGGCTAATACCTAAAATTTGTTAAAAACCCTCCCAAACCCTCTTTAAGGATCTAATTACAAAGATAAGAAAAATGGATAATCCAAATGGAGTGTAAAATATAGGGATATTATTTTAACTTATAGAGGAATCTTCAGGGCTCTTCCCCATATAATTGCTTTATACTCCACTTATACGAATGGTGTACAATAGGGCTTTATTTGACAAATTTGAGTGTTTTGTAGATATGGAGAAGCTTAAAATGATGAAACCAACTTTGGGATATAGTATGGGACTTTTAATAAGTCTCCATGATCATTTATTAAGGTATTTAATCTCCTAAGTGTGTTTTCTATCTTCCTCATCTCAACCAGTCTAGTGAGCAAGCAATGATCACTTAGTGAAAAAGATGAGAACTCTAATTGGAAATCCTTTTAAGGCTTGATTAACGAATTTGATGATGTGGAAACTCTTTAAAGGTGGTATTACTCCTTATGTATGTATTGGATTGAATAATTGGAAGCATTTTGTGTGCCAAGTGTGAGAGGTGCATGAGATGGAATTATTTATAAAGTGATTACTCATGGATAAACAAATATGGATGATTAAGTACCACTCTAATGTATGTGAAGGATTTCCAGTAACCCCTCCCCATAAAATCAATCATCATACCCATCACTATTTAGTGGTGAGGTATTATAATGAAGGTAATTCATGAGGGTAGTTTCATATGTAGCTATAAGAGCATCTATGCCACATTTGGAGGAGTTTTGATATCTTGAGAGACATTTGTCCTTATTTTCATTATAAGACTTGTCTCATGCCTAATTACATGATATTTTAACTCATTTTTATTACTTGAAAAGTTTCTTAGTGACTCTTGAGCTTCACCTTATCCTTATTTTCTCACAATTCCTATATGTACTAGCCTATTTGGTTTTTTTACAGATCTCTCCACCTGAGTATGGCAAAGCCCTACTCAATTTTTGCCTTGAACTAATAACGAATGTTGATTTTACCTCATTCATGACTTCATGAAGTGCATGCTATGGTTTTTGGTCTTGTACAAGTATATTTTTCTTACCTTGACATGTTATCCTTCTTAGTGCCTCATGTAGTTTGAAATCTCTCTTTTGTAGGTCAACAAGAAGTGTCTAATGAGGATTGCAGATATAGTGAGTAGTCTATTAATTAATGTTTATTGAAGACTTATTGTCTAGTCTTCCTAATATAATCTCTCTTCAATACCCCATGCTTGAAACATTGATGTAGAAGAAGAGATTTCATTTTGATGAAGTGTATGTGTAGGTTTCTCTTTGGTTCCAAGTACATTGCAAGTGGTGTGAGTAGATAATCTATTTGGTGCATCACTTCATTAGATAGGTTAGTTTAGGTTTCTTAACTCTTTTTTTCATAAGTGTAAGTTGGTTGTGGTGTGTGGAAGTGGTACATCAAGGGAAAATAGCCCTGATCTAGAGACTCACTTCAAATTTGTGTCACCCATAGCCCTAAGGTGTTTCCATTTTGCCACTTGAATAAAGAGAGATGAATCATCTCCTCAAGGGGTGTAATTTCAATTGATAATAGTTTTTGACATGACCAATGAGATTGAAAAGTCCATTACTTTAGGAGTTTTGGTGTTCTCCTCAAGATATCATCCTTTGAAGGTAATTCCACTAAGCACCAATGGCAATTCCAAAAATAAATCTATTGGTCAATAAGTCTAGGTACTTTAATTGAGGTTGTTTCTTTTTTTATACACTTCTCATGAATGATTCATGGCTAATTTTAATGTTGATTTTTATCATACACAAGTTGGTGAAACATATCCATATTGGCCCATTCCCTATCAATATGGACAAGTCCTTACTTAGTCTTGTCAATCCCAATATGACCATATTCAACCTCGCTATGATTTACATGAGTCCTATTATCAGTCTTCTCAAGCTTATGTTTCACCTAGTCCACTTAGTTCTTCTCCAAGTCAGTCCATTACAAGTTTTAATAAGAATCTTATTGGATATAAGGACTATATTCTAGATCTTGATACTAGAAATGGTTGTGGTCAGGTCATCCCTAGTGATTATATCAAGAGTGTGAGGGATGCTTTATATCTAGTCAAGAGAGCATGTATATCCATTGAGAAATCTAATTGGCAAGGTCTTATGGGTGAAATTTTTGATTTTTGTTGTTTAATTTTTCACATATAATAGAGGTTCAAATCCCATGAACCAGATCAATCTTGTCAGCTCCAATACACCCCATATTAGCCTTCATGTGTGTCAACTATACCCATTCAAAATGATAATCCAATCATGCTTCAAAATGTCCCAAGTCCTTCATGCATTCCATAAATTTTCCCTTATTGGAAGTCCATATAAAAGATTAGCCAAAAGAAGAGGGACATCATTGTTGAGAAAGTTAATCTATCTCATAACCAAATTGGAGAGGATTTTGAGAGAATAAGACTGATGTTGGAGGCCCATCTTGACAAGGATATTAAGTTGGAAAACCGACATTTAATCCGATCCATCATGGTAGTATAAAATGAGGTTCCTAAGTGTGACATTCCAAGTTGGAGAAAAGATGCCCAAGGAAATCCCAAGTTTCCCAAGCCAATTATTTACCCCTCCATTTATATCTCAGCCTCATGAAGAACTCTCTAAGCCTAGCTTCCCAAGATGGAAAGAAGTAGTGGCATCTTGTGGAAAGAAGGATAAAGAATATCTAAGTAGAGAAGTTGAAAGTGAAGAGAAATATAAACCTACTCAACTCCTCTCACCCCTCCTCAAGAAGCCTTTTGACCTTCATCTCAACTTTATTTTACTTCCTTTTCCAATGAAGATCCTATTTTCCCCAAAGAGAAGTTATTTCAAAAGAACCTTGCTAAATGAATTGAGGACTTAGAACTCAAAATGTAGGAGCTCTCATCTATCCAAGATAAGATTGAAGCCAAGGAAGTCATTGAACCCATACCCCCCTCAAATTGATCCATTCTTCCCTTCTAATGGTGAAGAATACATTGCTTCTTGGAAGCCTTCTTGGACACAAGTTCCTAGTTTTAAGATGCCTAGTATTGGCACCACTAAGAGGGAGGATATAAGTATTGGAAAAGTATTGGTGGTGCCAATACTTATTATTGGTGGTGAAGAATAAGTATTGGAAAAGGTTCTTTTGGAATCCAATGAAGAAGAGAGAAAGGAGGTTGAAGCAAGGGAGATACAAGCTAAAGTCCTTCAAGACATCCCAAGTGATAAATAAGAAGTGTTTTATTATTTTGAGTATCCTATCTATGATGAATATGGAGATGTTGGAGATGAGCAAGAGGAGGTTTCCAATGAAGTACTTGTGACTCTTAAAGCTGAAGAAATAAAACTTGAACAGGTAAATCCACCATTGCATCATGAAGACATGGGGCATACTTATATGCAGATGTTCAAAGAATATGAAGATTGGGAGAAGGCAAGAATTCTAAGAAAGTAATCCAAAAATATTAAGGAATAGGTATGTTTTGAGAGGTACTACCATCAAGAGACTCTAAACCATGATGGAGCAATCTATGATGACTATGGTCCTTTTGAAGATGGTTTGAAGATTGATTCTAGAACCCCATGTGAAGCTGATCCTACAAACATCAAGGAGTTTGAACAAGAAACACTCCTAGAATTCCATGGTACAAAAATTATTGAGGGGTGTGAAGAGGTTATAAAAAAAGATAAGAACAATGAAACCTTTCAAGAAGACATATACATTCAAGAAGTTTTTCCATTCATGGAGGTATAAATCTGCCATGAGGAGACAAAGGAATAATAATATGAGGTATGTTTCCAAGGTCAAGAAGAGTTTATCTACCTTGGAGACTTGTTTGAGATGAATCCATAAAAATACATGCCAAGCCAAGGAACAAGAAAGGAACATGAGTCATCTAGTATTACATACAAAAAGAAGGATGCTTGGCACACTCATCCATATCATGAAGAAGGAGATTCAAGATACTTTCCTTTTGATCCAAGAAGGAAGTATGTTTGGTTAGATGACATAAGTAGTTTTCTTCCTATTTTTTAGTGTTCCCTAAGTGTCTTGTTGACACATGTGTGTGTGTTTCTTTCGCTTGTCTTGTGTGTGTTGTCTTGTTTTTGTGTGCTGAGGTCAATTAACTATCTTGTTAGTCAAGTCAAGATCTGATCTTGATGTTCTTAGAGTGCATTTGACTCCCTTTACCAAATGGATATGATAAGGCCACTGATCTTTAACATATCAAGCATGTTACCCCTATAAATTGCCACAAGTGCTGACCAAATTTTACTTTTAGTCAAATTGGGTCAATCCCTACATATTGAAACTTTTTACAGATTTCCATATGTCTTATTGGGGTCTCATGTTGGTATAAACATCTCACCTATCCTTGTTAATACCTTGATGAAATCCTAACATTAAAATAGGAGGTCACTTCCAGTTATAACCTTTGGAAAGCATTCTAATGCTTTGGAGAATGTTCATGGGGGTAGAACTAATGTGTTTAAGTCATCTTAGATGTATGGAGGGTTAGAAAATGGGTTTGATATATGAAGTTTATAGGTAGGCCTAATAGACTTAATGTAAGGCCTAATGCCTAAAAGTAGTCCTATTAATTTTTGGGATAAATAAACATTGAGACTATGTGGGATATGTTTCTTGGGAGATAACAAAGGTGTTTGAACAATAAATATGTATATAAGTCCATTAACAAGCCATTTCTTGGATTAGGACCAAAATCAGACCTTGAAAAATGCATGAAGAAGCTTGGGAGGTTATGTTTGAGAGTTAATATATTCCATGACACTTTTCATGGAGCCTCAAGGTGTTCAGAGATGTTAGATAGGGTCCCCAAGAAGCCATTAATGGAATATGTTTAGAACTCCAATGTGTAATCTTTATAAACAAAGGCTAAGACCTAAAATTTATAAAAACCCTCACAAACCCTCTCTAAGGACCTAATTGGAAATATAAGACAAATGAAACATCCAAATGGATGGTAAAATCTAGGGAGATGATTTGAACATATAGAGGACTCTTCAAGTCTCTTTGCCATGCAATTGAGTTATACTACACTTATACGAATGACGTACAATAGGGATTTATTTAATAGATTTGAGTGTTTTATAAATATGGAGAAGCTTTCAATGATTAAATTAAATTTGGGAGATAGTATGAGACTTTTTATAAGTCTCCATGATAATTTATTAAGGTATATAAGCTCCTAAGTGTGTTTTATATCTTCCTCATCTCAGCCAGTCTAGTGAGCAAGCAGTGATCACTTAGTGAAAAAAATGAGAACTCCAATTGGGAATAATTTTGAGGCTTAATTGATGAATTTTATGACTTGGAGACTCTTTAAAGGTGGAATTCATCCTTTTTCATGGATTGGATTTAATAATTGGAAGAATTTTGTGTGCCAAGTGTGAGAGGTGCATGTGAAAGAATTATTTATAACTGCTAGGAGTGATTGCTCATGGCCAGAAGAATATGGATGATTAAGTACCAATCCAATGCATGTGGAGGATTTAAAATAACCCTTCCCATTGAGATCAATCATCATACCTATCCCTATTTAGTGGTGAGGTAGTCTAACGAAGGTAATTTTATATGTAGCTACAAGAGCATCTACACCACATTTGGAGTAGTTTTGATATCTTAAGAGATGTTTATCCTTATTTTAATTGTAGGAAATATATCATGCCTAATTAAAGGATGTTTGAACTCATTTTTCTTGCTTGAAAAATGTGTTAGTGACTCTTGATCTTCACCTTATCTATATTTTCTCACAATTCCTATATGTACTAGCCTTTTTTGCTTTTGTATGGATTTCTCCACCTGAGTATGGTGAAGCCTTGCTCAATTTTTGCCTTGAACTAATAAATAATGTTATTTTTACCTCATTCATGACATTTTTAAGTGCATGATATGGTATTTGGTCTTGTACAAGTGTATTTTTCTTACCTTGACATGTTATCCTTCTTAGTGCCTTATGTAGTTTGAAAGCTCTCTTTTGTAGGTCAATAAGAAGTGTTTAATGGGGATTAAAAATATAATGAGTAGGCTATTCATTAGTGTTTATAGAATACCTATTGTCTAGTAATCCTAATCTAAGATCTCTTCAAGACCCCATTCTTGAAACATTGATGTAGAAGAAGAGATTTCATTTTGATGAAGTGTATGTATAGGTTTCTCTTTGGTTCCAAGTGCATTGCAAGTGGTGTGAGTAAATAATATATTTGGTGCATCACATCCTTAGATAGGTTATTTTAGGATTCTTAACCCTTTTCCTCATAAGTGTAAGTGTGGATGTGGTGTGTGGAAGTGTTACATCAAGGGGAACTAGCCTTGATCTAGAGACTCACCTCAAATTTGGGTCACCCATAGCCCTGAGGTGTTTCCATTATGCCACTTGAATGAGGAGAGCTGAATTATCTCCTCAAGGGGTGAAAGTTCAAGTGATAATAGATATATCATAAACATGAGAGGAAGTTTGAATAATATGTGGTAGAAGCATAATCAAACTCTGTGTGTATTTTATTTTATTCAATGGATGCACCTACAAAGATGATTCTATATCGTCATCCATGTAAGTTTCTACCATGGCCTTAGTGAGTTGACAAACCCTAATTTTTGTTTTTCTTATCATGATTATTTGAGTTATTTTTTTTTGTAATAAAGAAATAAAATATTTTTTATATTAAAGAGATCATTATGTATATAATTATTTTAAAATAATTATAGGGCATTGCAAACTAACCTCTTGATCTTCAAGGGGGAGTGCATTGACAACCATTTGGTGATGAAGAGTGGTTGGAATAGTTGTGGCATGAAATTTGAAAATTTCCTCATTATTTAATATAATAATGTAGAATTTTCTTCTTGAATATCATAATTTAAGTCATCCTTTATTCTATTTGAAAGGAATGAACACCTATTAAATTGTTAACCGCTAAGAGTACACAGGATATACACAAAAGACTAGAATGGAATGTTCAATGTTCTTCCATGTGATAATAATCTGGGTTGGAAAGGTTCAATCATACCAAGAATAAAATAACTTTTTACTGCTTCAAATTTAAGCTCTCTTCCACTGCATCACAGAGGATCTATAAATAAAAAACATTAACAGGTTAATAATAACCACTAAAAAAATTAAACTAGTCTAAAAAATGATGAATTATAAAATTAAAAACATTATACCATCCAATTAAAGTGCGTAGATGGCCTCCAAATATTTTTTGTCCTCATTGTTTAGTGAGGCCTCAATTATGATTTGATCCATATGCTTATACTGTAGGCCTATTAGTCTCTAGATGTCCTCTATAATGATTCCAAATGAAAAAGAATGTGAGATCAATTTAATTTTTAATATTGATGCAAAACTATCGAATCTTTCCAATAGAAAGTTTAGCAAGTGAATATCTTTTGCATATTCTAACATGTAGACAATCTCATTGAGCTGACAATGTTTGATCTAATCATTATATATATCTTCTTGATACATAGTTTTGAGGCTCATGTTGAAATTTTTCATTGATTCCATGTGTCTATGCACTATCAATAACATCAAAGTAAGTGTGAGGTCCTTGATGAAGGATTATTTCATGAAGTGACAAGAAAGATTTGAGCATGGAATGTCTATTCTAGTGTAAAAAGGAACATGATGGCTCCATAGGATGAATACACAGAGGCATAAAAATATTACTGAGGTCATTTGAACATGTATTTGAGATATTTAACTACATAGGTATGTTTCATAGTATGAATCCAAGCGGTAGAGCACCTAATGGGTCTATGTGATTAGACTAGAGGCATGACGATGATGTTATAGGTATGTATGAGCTTGACATTATGAAAATTAGTGGTATAAGCATGTTATAATATGTTATAAATATTTTAAACATGATAATAAGGTTAAAATAGCATATAAAATTGAAGGAATGTTTTAAGCTTGAGGTTTAGTTATGGCATATGAGAGACCTAGTGTGAAGGCACAATCTTGGTAGCCTATTGAGGTAAGAAGTGTGAGACCTATGAAAAAATGGATGATAGATTGAGATCATGGCACGAATTAATTTGAGATGTATATGAGGTGTTTATATCATCTAAAATTGTGAATATGTTCATATTATAAGACCTAAAATGACTTACAATTGAAGGCCTAGTGTGCCAAAACACCTAATGAGGCCAAGTGAAGGATGAGGATCAGATTCCAAGGTAAGAGTGATTTTATGAGCATGGTATGATGTCATTAGAAATGTGTATGATTTTTTTAGATCATTATAAGTGGTTTAAAATTATTTTTCAATATCCAAGTATGACTAGTGGTTCTAGACCTAACATGCATATAAACCTAGTGAGGTCTAAATGAAGGATCAAGTTGAGTTTTCAAGGTGATATAACCCATGTGATCATGGAATGAGGTTTTAAAGGTTTATTAAATAATTATGACCAAGTATGAGGTCATGGAATGAGTTTTTAAACGTTTATTAAATAATTATGACCAAGTATGAGGTCATGGATTGAAGGTGAAGTTAATAAATCATGTTGGAAGGTCTTCTGTACATGCAGATCAAAGGTTTCCAAGCCCAATAAGGAACTATTGATGCTCATTGGCACGTGTAGAATTTTCAAGGTGACTTGATCCTTTTGGTAAATATGGAAAAGGGTTATAATAATTATTTTAAAGCATTTTTTTGTCATTTGAAAGCCAATGCTATATTAACAAACATTAAGAGTGTAAACTAGTTCAAAACCCTCTCTAAACCTTCATATTGACCTGATTGAAGAAATATTGATAGAAAAGGAATATAGGGGATTGTAAAATAATTTTTTATGATTATATGTTTTAAATTAATCCACCATACATATCTAGGTGGTAGTGGTGTGTTAGGGTAGTGAGCAAATAGTACAAAACATTGCTTATTTCTAAAGAATTTGATGTTTTAGGAAGGGTTGACTGAGTCAATGCATGAAAGTTATTGGAAGATGAAGGTAAATAATTTTTATTTATGTCCATGTATTTTTTTAGGTGATTTATTATTACTGTGTCAATCATTTTTGTTATGGAATATTACCTATCGCTAGACTACAGATAATGAAAATATTGAGAAAAAGTAAGCTTGTGTGAGAAAGAGTTTAGGGATGAGATTCAAGTGTTTAGGGATGAACATATTGGTTTGGAGTAATTTTTCAAGACATATACACTTTTTTACAGTCATTTATAAGTTATGTAAATTCTCATACACAAGAAATAAGTTGATCATAAGATGGTCTGTCTAAGTGAATAAAGACAATGAAGGAGTAAGGTTCAAGGATTGACCTATATGTTCTACATTTTCCATATGACATATATATATATATATATATATATATATATATATAAATGTTTTAAGATTTTAAAATGTTTTTAAATGAAATTTTTAATTAATTTTATGTTCAATTAAGTGATTATATAGGTGGCCTAAGTCATGTTCACCATGACTGTATTCTTATGACAAAATGACTGTTCCAGATGTGCTAGGGTAAGTGATGTGTTTGAGTCTCTATGACATAAGTTGATGAACCAAATGAATTTATTATTGTGGTTTGAGACAAAAATTAAATATAAAATCCTTTTTTAAGGTGGATATATATCATAAGGTGTTAATATGTGGAAGCCAAAATGGCTTGTCCAGCTATGTTAAGAGAATAAGAGAAAAACCTGAAAGATTGGTCTATAAGACCAATGCCCGACTCTAGAGTTTAATATATATTTATTTTTGAATGATATAGAGAAAAATAATAAACCATTCATGTAAATTATTATTATTTTAAGATCCATTTCAAGTGCTAAACATGAAATTCTTCATGGCTACATTTTTAGAAGCTACAGCCAATTTGAGTAGTCACTTTGCAGAAGTGAGTTTGAGGTGTTGTGCCCAAAATTAAAGAATATAGTGATTTTTAAGATATTATTGAAGTATATAAGGCTCATATTAATTTATTTTAATTCACTAAAAGATAACATAATTTTTTTTATGATCAAATTATTTTTATTGTACTTTAGTAGTATTTGACCATCCTGAGTGGTCATTTTGCAAGAGTTAGTTAGAGGTATATTGGCTTATTTAGTGAAATAAAATGAATATGGTGATGAATTTAAGGTCATTTATGATATATTTATGTTATTTTTTCATTTTTTTATGTATAATTTTTGGTTTTATTCTACAAATATGAGAAATAGACTTTTTGTGTATGTGAAGGGCTAATGGGGAGTAGGCCTATTAGCTTGGTTCAAGTGGTGATTTGAATGTTCATGATGTATTTAAATATATGGAAGTATTCATGGGAATATTAAATAAATTTATTAATTTTTTAAATCATTGGTGGAAGATAAAGGTGGTCCAAGAGGTTACAAGTGTAACGTATGGGTGTGCCTAAAATTGCTTTAGGTCTCAATTAGGCCTAATGGGGTTTTAGTATTTAAGGGTTATAAATGACCTATAAAGTGATTTATTATTGTAGAAAACATTTATTAGGACATATTTAAATTATAATAAATGTATGGAAAGGATATTGGCTGACCAAGATGGGTAAGATCAAGTGTATGGTATAAAGGCAAGGCCTAATTGGCCTATTTGGGCTAGTTAAAAAAGAGATGATACAAGTGAAGGAGAGAACATTTAAAAAAGAATTATCAGGTAATTAGGGACCATAATATAAGTATAGGATCAATAATTATTATCTAACCATAGTTTTCTTAGGTGGATACATAGGTCATTAGAGCTAATGAGCTTAGAAGAGGCCTAATTGGCCTATTTGGGCTAGTTAAGAAAGAGAGGATATGAGTGAAAGAGAGAGAATTTGAAAAAGAAGGAATAGATAATTAAGGACCATCAGAGGAGTATAGGATCAATCAAGGATATCTAACCATAGTTTTTTTAGGTGGATACATAGGTCATTAGACCTAATGAACCTAAAAGAGGCATATTGAGCAAATGAGCCTTAGAGGCTATTTGAGTGAGAGTAAAGGGGAAAGAGTGAAAAGGAGGTCATCATTATTTGAATATTAACAATAGGTATTCTAAGATGATTATATTTCAAGGTAGTTGAGTTATTATTTATTTTCCTAAGGGGTTGGATCCTTATTTCAAAATAGATCTTGTAGAAGACTACTTGGGTGGGTGCTTAACTAGGTAGGGTTTGGAGCTCCTTATGAAGTTAATGCTTCACTAAACTTTGGATCTTTAAATCATACGATAGTAGTCCATTTGTATGGTTTAGTGGGTTCTATCCCCAAAGAGGGTTTTACATATATCTCTTATGTTCTATTATGATATGCTTGTGTAGTTATTTGCTTATGCATTGATCTCTTATGTGAATTTATGATTCATGGAATGGTAAATGTAATTGAATATACATTGTTATGAAAATAATTCAAATCCCAACTTCCCACCCCCCCTCCCCCCCCAAACTCTAATTAGGTACTTCTAAAAATTGGTTTTAGAGTAGGACCTTTGGAGGAGGCTTGATAGCTTATAGGTGATCCTAAGTAGCATAAAGTATGATGAGGATAATGTTCATCTTGTTTTTAATAATGATCTATCAAAGAATGATGGTATTTGAAGAGTGGTCTAAATAAAATAAGGATGTAAATATAAGGATTAATCAACACCTAAACCAAGGTGAGTCATGTGTTGTTGAAGTACATTAGTCAAAGGTGAAAGAATGTTAAAGGTACCATTTAGCAGCTCAAAAGGACTATGTGGAAGAAAAATCAAAGATCAAACCCAATATTGACAATCTATAAGGACTCTAAAGACATGTTGAGAAAAATATTCAATGAGTTGATCATTAAGCTAGAGGAGTTGATTCTTTAAAGTTATCATAGTTAGGCAGTGGTTTGATTAGAAGATTGAGTATGTTGATGGGACCTATTTGAGGTTAGTTTGAGCCTTTATAGAGAAATTATTTAATATTAAGAAGCATGAGAAGGCACTTGTGAGAATATCAATATATGTTTATAAAAGTTATGTTATTTTAGTTCATAAGGAGTCATATTATAATATGAAAGAGGTAGCCCCTTCGTGTATAGATTTGAACATTTTAGCTATGTATATTTGTTTGAAATGTATCTCTTTTGAAGTGTTATTCTAGTTCTATGGTTCTAACCTAGAAAAGGAGTATTTTATTCTGATTAAGAAAAATATATATGAAGACTAAGCATGTGAAGATGAGTTGTAAGTGTAGTGTGTCTATCAGCGTGTAGTAGAAAGAAAGTGTGGATACATTCATATGTCATCTAGGGTGAGCTTAATGAGGCATGGTATTGAGGTTTTGGTGACCTCATAAAGTCATGAGAGGATGTAGTGACATGTTGAAAATGACATGAAGATGTTCCTTATATCATGGAGATATTGTAGATGCTCTAAGGATGGTCAATTTGGTATTTCTTTGCATATCATGGAGTCAAAAGAGTTTTATAAGATTGTTAAATTGAACGAGGCCGCACATACCTATTTTTAACTGTGTGATAGCTAAGAAGGCATCTTGTAATGGTTTGAGCTATGATGGTTTGTGAAGATTGAAGAGAATCTATGTGTTGGTATGAGGACCTTAGGTGATTTTATTTATCATGTTTAAAAGGCGATCATTTTTGTTTAAGATGTTTAACAAGAATTTCTTAAGCAAGAGAGAGATAGTCCTATTTTTATTAGGTCTCCATGAGACCAAATGAGCTAATGGATATTACTAAGTAAAATCAAATGGTATGTGGATACCTTTGCATGGAAAAGACTCATATAAAATGTAAAAAAAGTATATGACAAGGATTATATGTTGAGATGAATTAAAGAAAGTATTGACCTATGAAGTCTTCTTAAAGGTAAGCAAATATGTTATGTGTTTGTTGCAACAAGTTGGTATATAGTTTTAGATAACATGATATAGATGGAGCATGGAGTTAGGGGGAGCTAACTTAGAAATTTTGAATAATATTAAAATGAAGTGCATAAACACAAGGGAGCTTGTGATATATATAAGTAAATAGGTCCAAGGATCATGTAGCAAGAGAAAATGTTGAGATTTAAGGGAAGAGCTAATGGATATTTATGGAGTCATGACTGTCATGTATCAATATGTTGATAAATGGGTCAAGATTGAAAGAAAATAGATCAATCAATCTAAAGGTATTTGGTTTCATTTGGAGTGAAGGGACAAGGTGATATTTGTAGAGACCCTTTATCATTATTGTCAAAAGGGGAGAAAAAATTGAAGGGGAGACCCAGCTTGGAGAGATGAAAATAGTCTGCTATGTTAAGAGGTTTTCCATCAATGCAAAAGATAGATATTGTTTCACATTATCATTTATGTCATGCATCTATGCACCATCATTAATTTCAAAGGAAGTGTGAAGTCCTTGATGAAGGATGATGTCATGAAGTGACAAGAAGGCTTTAAGTAGGGAATGTCTATTCTGGTGTAATAAAGAGCATGATGGCTCTAGGGGATGAATCTATAGAGGCATAAGATGATTATTGAGTTAATTTAAACATGTATTTGAGATATTAAATTAACTAGGTATGTTTCATAGTATTACTCCAAGAGGTAGAACACCTAGTAGGTCTATGCGATTAGACTAGATGCATGACAATGATGCTATAGGTATGTATGAGCTTGAAATTATGTAAATCAGTGGTAGAATCATGTTTGAATATGTTGGAAATATTTTAAACATGTGAATAAGGTTAAAATATCATCTAAAATGGCATGAAGGTCAAATATTGAGGTCTAGTTCTGGCATGAGAGACATAGTGTAAAAGCACAAGCTTGGTAGCTTGTTGAGGTAAGAAGTGTGAGACCTATGAGAATATGGATGATAGATTGAGAGAATGGTATGAGTTCATTTGATATATTTATGAGGTTTTTAGAGAATATAAATTTGTGAATATGGTCATACTCTAAGACCTAAAATGACTTGAAACTAAAGGCCTAGTGTGCCAAGATACCTAGTGAGGCCAAGTGAAGGACGGGGATTAGATTCCAAGGTAAGAATGATTTTATGAGAATGGTATGATGTAATTATACATGTGTTCGATGTTTTTAGATAAATAAAATATGTTTTTAATTGTTTTTCAAGATCCAATTATGATTGGTGGTTCTAGACCTAACATGCATAGAGACCTAGCAAGGTCCAAATGAAGGGTCAAGTTGAGTTTTCAAGGTGATATAACCAATTTTAGCATGGTATTAGGTTTTAAAGGTTTATTTAGGAATTATAAATAAATTTTATGTCATTTATTTAATGTGAAAGCAAGAAATCATGTGGAAAGGTCTTCTATGCATGCAGATTAAAGGTTTCCAAGCCCAAGAAGGAACTATTGATGCTAGTTGGCACGCGTAGACTTTACATGGTGATCTGATCCTTTTGGGAAAGACTTAAAAGGGCTATAATAAGGATTTAAAATATATATTTTTGTCATTTTATGGGTAATACTATATCAACAAACATTAAGAGTGTAAATTGGTTCAAAACCCTCTCTAAACCCTCATATCGACATAATTGAAGAAATATTGATATAAATGACCTAGAATGAATTGTAAAATATTTTTTTATGATTTGATGTTATAAATTAAACCTATACAGATCTACAAGTTGTATTGGTGTGTCAGGGAAATGAGTAGATGGTACAAAAAATTGCTTATTTCTAAAGATTTTGATGCTACAAGAAGGGTTGACTGAGTCAATGCATGAAAGTTATTGGAAGATGAAGTTAAAGACTTGTTATTGATGTCAATGTAATTTTATATGAAATTTATGTCACATTTTAAATAATTTTGGTCATATGAGATGACCTATTGCTGGACTATAGATAATGAAAAAAAAAAAACCAAGCTTGTGTGAGAAAGAGTTTAGGGATGAGATTCAAGTGTTTAAGGATGAATATATTGGTTTGGGGTATTTTTAAAAGACATATAAACTTTGTTACATTAGTTTATAATGTTTTTAAATTATCACACACAAGTAATAAGTTGATCATAAGGTGGTTTGTATGAGTGAATAAATATAGTGAAGGAGTAAGGTTCAAGGATTGACCTATATGTTCTACATTTTCCATATAAAATTTATATATTAGTGTTTTAATATGTGAAAAGGATTTAAAATTACATTTTTAATTTATTTTATGTTCAATTAATTTATTATATAGGTCGTCTATGTCATGTTCACCATGACTATATTCTTGTGACAAAATGACAATTCAAGGTGTGTTAGGGTAAGTGATGTGTTGTAGTCTCTATGACATAATTTTATGCATAGAATGAATGGGTTGTTTTTTTTAATACCTAAATTAAATATAAAATCCTTATGGAATGTGTAGAGATAGGATAAGGTGTTAATATGTGGAATCCAAAATGGCTTATCCAACTGTGTTAAGACACTAAGAAAACAACCTAAGAGATTGGTTTGTAAGACCAATGACTAACTCTAAAGTTTGATATATATAAATTTTGGAATGATATATAGATAAAAAATAAGATATAAATTTGAATTATGATCATTTTAAATTCAATTTAAAGTGATAAACATGAACTTCTTCATGACTTTTTTTTGGAAGCTACAAGAAGTTTGAGTAGTCACTTTGCAGAAGTGAGTTTGAGGTGTTATGCCAATAATTGAAGAATATATTTATTTTTAAGATATTATGTAACTATATTAGGTTCATATTAATTTATTTTTATTAATTAAAATATCATATATATGTGTTGATGATCAAATGATTTTGACTGTACTTTAGTAGTATTTAACCAACCTAAGTGGTGATTTTGCAAGAGTTGGTTTGAGGCTTGTTGGCTTGTTTATGAAGAAAAATGAATATGGTGATGACTATAATGTAATTATTTATATATTTATGTTATTTTTTCATGTTTTTATTTGTAATTTTTTGTCTTATACTTTAGATATGAGAAATAGACTTTTTGTGTATGTGAAGGGCTAATGGCGAGTCGGCATATTAGCTTGGTTCAAGTGGTGATTTGAATGTATAGGATGTATGGAAATATATGTAAGTCTTCCTAAGACTATTAAATAATTTTTTAAAGTTTTTACATAATTTATGGAGGCTAAAGGTGGACCAAGAGGTTACAAGTGTAACGTGTGGATGTGAAAACCTAAAATTGCTTTAGGTCTCAATTAGGCCTAATGCGGTTTTAGTCTCTAAGGGTTATAGCAGACCTATAGAGTGATAAAAGTGTATGAAGACATATTTAAATTATAATAAATTTATGTAAAGTATCATGGCTGAAAAATATGGGCAATACCAAGTGTATGGTATACAGGCAAGGCCTAATTCGCATATTTGGGCTAGTTAAAAAAGAGAGGATACAAGCAAAGGAGAGAGCATTTGGAAAATGAGGATTAGGTAATTAAGGAACATAAAAGTATTAGATTATAAATAATTAATATTTAAACATAGTTTTTTTATGTGGATACATAGGTCATTATACCTAAGGAGCCTAGAAGAGGCATATTGAGGGAATGAGCCTTAGAGGCTATTTGAGTGAGAGTAAAGGGGAAAGAATGAAAAAAAGGTCATAATAAATTAAAGAATATAAATATGTGTTATAATATGATCATAGTTCAAGGTATATGAGTTTTTTTATTAGTTTCCTAGGGGTATGGAGCCTCCTTGTAAGATAGAACTTGCAAAAGACTAGTTGGGTGGGTGCTTAACTAGGTAGGGGCTAGAGCTCTTTGTGAAGTTGGTTCTTCACTAAACTTTGAATATTTAAATTATAGGACAATATTCCATGTGTATGGTTTAGTGGATTTTATCCCCAAATATGGTTTCCCATATAACTCTTATGTTCTCTTGTGATATGCTTGTGTAGATGTTTGCTTATGCATTGATCTCTTATGTGAATGTATGATTCATGTAATGAGAAATGGAATTAAATAGAATATTTTATTCAACTGATTTATCCCCCTCTCAATATATATTTCCACCAATTGGTATCAGATAAGGACCTTTTGAGGAGGCTTGATATCCTATAGGTGATCCTAAGTATCATAAAGTATGATGAGGACATTGTTCATCTTGTTTTCAGTAATGATCTATCAAAGAATGATGGTATTTGTAGAGTGGTCTAAAGAGAAGAATGATGTCAAGATAAGGATTAATCAACACCTAAACCAAGGTAAGTCATGTTTTTCTGAAGGAAATTATTCAAAGTTCAAATAATGTCAAAGGTATAATTTGGTAGCTCAAAAGGACTACATAGAAGCAAAATCAAAGATCAAACCCAAGATTGAAAATTTAGAAGGAATTTGAAGGCATGTTGAGATAAATATGCTATGAATTGATCATCAAGCTAGAGGATATGATTCTTTGAATCTATCATATATATATGTAGTGGTTTTATTATAAGCTTGAGTATGTTGATAGAACCTATTTAAGGTCAGTTTGAGCCTTTATAGAGTCATTCTTCAATATTTAGAAGTGTGAGAAGGCACTTGTGAGAAGATTGATATATGTTTGCATAAGTTGTGTTTTTTCATTTAATAAGGAGTCATATTATGGTATGAAATATGTATCCCGTTGGTGTATAGGTTTGAACATTTCAAGTATGTATTTTTGTCTATAATGTATCTCTTTGGAAGTGTTGTTATGGTTATATGGTTCTGACCTAGAAAAGGAGTATCTTGTCCTAATTAAGAAAAAGATTCATGAAGACTAAGCATGTGAAAGTTAGTTACAAGTGTAGTGTGTCTATAAAATTTTATAGAAGGAAAGTTTGGATACATTAAGATGTCATCCAAGGTTAGCCTAATGAAGCATGGTATTGATGTCTTGGTGACCTCATAAGGTCATTGAGGATGTATTATCATGTTGAAAATGATAGGAAGATGTTCCTGATATCCTAGAGGTCCTATAGATGCTATGAGGATGGTTAGTTTGGTCCCTATTTTCTTATTATGAAGGATTAAAACGAGTATGAGAAGATTTTCCTAGTTAATGAGGTCTCACAGACCTATTTTTGACTGTGTGATAGTTGAGAAGGTGTCTTGTAATGGTTTGAGCCATGATGGCTTGTGAGGATTGAAGAGAAGATATTTCTTGGTATGAGGACCATAGGTGAGTTTATTTATCATGTTTTAAAGGTGATCATGTCTATTCAAAATTTTCAAGAAGACTTTATTAAATGAGAGAAATATACAGTCTTATTTGTATTAGGTCTTCATGAGTCCTAATGAGCTAATAGATATTTCTAAGTAAAAGTGAATGGTTTGTGGATACTATGCATGAAAAAGACTCATAGAAAATGAAAACAAATTTTATGAGAAGAATGATATGATGAGATGAATTGATGAAATTATTGATGTATGAAGTCTTCTTAAAGGTAAGAAAATATGTTATGTGTTTTTTGCAAAAAGTTGGTATATAGTTTTAGATAACATGATCTAGATGGAACATGGACTTTGGGGAGCTAACTCAAAAAGTTTGAAGAAGATTGAAATGAAGTTAATAAACACAAGGGGAGATTGTGAGCTCTATAAGTAAAAAATTCCAAGGATTAGGTATCAAGAGTAGATGTTGAATTTCAAGGCAAGAGCTAATGGAGATTTGTGTAGTTATGATTGTCATGTATCAAGATGATGAGAAATAGGTCAATATTGAAAGACAACATATCAATAAATATAAAGGTAAGAATTTGTTAAATTTTCTTTATTAGTATTTTAAGTGAAGAGAAAAGGTGATATCTATAGAGACCCTTTATCATTAATGTTAAAGGGGGAGAAGGACTTGAAGGGGATAACTGGCTTGGATAGATGAAAATAGTATTTTATGTTAAGAGGTTTTAAATAAATGTCAAAGGGGGAGATTATTATAAGTTATCATTGATGTCATGTGCCTACGCACTATCATTAATGTCAATGAAAGTGTGAGGTCCTTGATGAAGGATGATGTCATGAAGTGACAAGAAGGATTTGAGTATGGAATGCCTATTTTGGTGCAAGAAGGAGCATGATGGATTTAGGGGATGAATATATAGAGGCATAAGAGGATTAATAAGGTAATTTTAAAATTTATTTGATATTTTTAACTACCCATTTATGTTTCTTAGTATGACCCCAAGAGGTAGAGCTCCAGTAGGTCTATGTGATTAGACTAGAGGCATGATAATGATGTTATAGGAATGTATGAGCTTAACATTATGAACATTAGTGGTATAATCATGTTATAATATGTTGGAAACATTTTAAACATGTGAATAAGGTTAAAATAACATCTAAAATGGTAGGAAGGTCAAATATTGAGGTCTAGTTCTAACATGAGAGACCTAGTGTAAAGGCACAAGTTTGGTTTCTTATTGAGGTAAGAAGTGTGAGACCTATGAGAACATGGATGAAAGCTTAAGATCATGGTATGAGTGAATTGGAGATGTGGATGAGGTGTTGAGATCATCTATAGTGGTGAAGAGGGTCATACTTTAAGACCTAAAATGGCTTGCAACTGAAGGCCTAGTGTGTCAAGACATCTAGTGAGCCCAAGTGAAGGATGAAGATAAGATTCCAAGGTAAGAGTGATTTTATGAGAATAGTATGATGTCATTATAAATTTTTGTGATGGTTTGAGATTAATATATGAAGTTTTTAACTATTTTTCAAGATCTAAGTATGACTGGTGGTTTTAGACCTAACATTCATAGAGACCTAATGAGGTCCAAATGAAGGGTCAAGTTGAATTTTTAAGGTGATATAAACCATGTGATAATGGAATGAGGTTTTAAAGTTATATTAAATAATTATTAATAATATTGAGGTCATGTATTGAAGGTGGAGGCAAGAAATCATGTTGGAAGGTCTTCTTTGCATGCAGATTGAAGGTTTCCAAGCCCAATAGGGAACTATGGATGCTCATTGGAACATGTAGAATTTGAATGTCAAATGGTAATTTTTTTAAAGATTTAAAATTTATATAATATTTATTTCCTATATTTTTTAATATCATTTTAGGGGTAATACTATATGAACAAACATTAAGAGTGTAAACTGGTTCAAAACACTCTCTAAACACTCATATTGACCCGATTGAATAAATATTTATAGAAAGGACATAGAATGGATTGGAAAATATTTTTTGATGATTTTATGTTGTAAATTAATCCTCCATACATCTCTATGTGGTAGTGTTGTGTCAGGGTAGTGAGAAAAAGGTATAGAAAACTATTTATTTCTAAATAATTTGATGTTATAAGAAGGGTTGACTGAGTCAACACATGCAAGTTATTGGAAAATTAAGGTTAATATTTTTTATTTATGTCCATGTAATTTTTTATGTGATTTATTTTCACTATTTTAATCATTTTTTTCATGGAAGATGACCTATCGCTAGACTGCAGATAGTGAAAACAATGAGAAAAAGCAAACTTGTGTGAGAAAGAGTTTAGGGATTAGATGCACGTGTTTAGGGATGAATATATTGGTTTGGGGTATTATTTTAACATAAATATAATTTTTTAACTTTTTTTATAATTTATTTAAATTCTCATACACAGTTAAGAAGTTGATCATAAGATGGTTTGTCTGAGTGAATGAAGACAATGAAGGAGTAAGGTTCAAAGATTGACCTAGATGTTATACATTTACCATATGGCATATATACATATATACACACACACACACACACACACACACACACACACGTGTGTGTGTGTGTGTGTGTGTGTGTGTGTGTGTGTGTGTGTGTGTTATAATATATGAAAAGGATGTTAAGGGAAAATTTTAATTCATTTTATGTTCAAGGAATTGATTCTATAGGTGGCCTAAGGCATGTTCACCATGACTGTATTCTTATGACAAAATGACTGTTCTATGTGTGTTAGGGTAAGTGGTGTGCTTAAGTCTCTATGTCATAATTTTATTCATAAAATGAATGTATTTTTGTGTTTTTAGACCTAAATTAACTATAAAATACTTATGGAAGGTGGAGAGATAGGATAAGGTATTCATATGTGGAAGCCAAAATGGCTTGTCCAGCTGTGTAAAGATAATAAGAGAGCAACCTGAGAGATTGGTCTATAAGACAAATGAATGAATCTAGAGATTGATATATATATAAAAATTTTAAAATTATATAGATATGAAAAAAACAATACTAATGTTAATTATGAGTATTTTAAGTTCCATTTCAATTTCTAAACATGATCTTATTCATGACTATGTTTTTGGAAGCTACAGGTAGTTTGAGTAGTCACTTTACAAAAGTGATTTTGAGGTGTTATGCCAAGAATTGAAGAATATAATGTTTTTAAAGATATTTTAAAACTATTTTCAGCTAATATTAATTTATTTTACTTCATTAAAATTTCATATATTTGTGTTAATGATCAAATGCTTTTGACTATAGTTTAGCAGTTTTTGAACAACCTAAGTGGTCATTTTGCAAGAGTTGATTTGAGGCTTATTTAGGGAAGCCAAATGAATATGATGATTAATATAAGGTAATTAATGATATATTTATGTTATTTTTTCATGTTTTTATGTCTATTTTTTGGTTGTGTGATTCATATACAAAAAATAGACTTTCTATGTATGTTAAGGGCTAATGGAGAGTAGGTCTATTAGCTTGGTTTAAGTGGTGATTTGAATGTAAAAGATGTATGGAAATATATGTAAGTATTAATGGGAATATTAAATAAATTTATGAAGTTTTTAAATCATTTATGGAGGATAAAATTTGTCTAATAGGTTACAAGTGTAACCTGTGGGTGTGAAAGCCTAAAATTGATTTAGGTATCAATTAGGCCTAATGGGGTTTTAGTATCTAAGGGTTATAGCAGACATATAGAATGATATATTATTGTATGAAATGTGTATTATGACATATTTAAAGTATAATAAATCTATGGAAAGTGTCTTGGCTGACCAAGATGGGTAATACCAAGTGTATCGTATAAAGGCAAGGCCTAATTGGCCTATTTGGGCTAGTTAAAAAATAGATGATAAAAGCGAAGAAGAGAGCCTTTGAAAAAGAAGTATCAGGTCATTAAAGACCATAAAAGGATAATATGATAAATAATTCATTTATAACCATATTTTTTTCATGTGGATACATAATTCGTTAGAACTAATGAGCTTAGAAGAGGTATATTGAGCTAATGAGCTTTAAAGGCTATTTGAGTGAGTATAAAGGGGAAAGAGTGAAAAAAAATTAGTTAGTAAGAATTTTAATATAAGAAACATGAGTTATAATATGATTACATTTTAATTTATCTAAATTTTTGCTTGGTTTCCTAGGGGTTGGAACCTCTTTTCAAGATAGAGCTTGTAGAAGACTAGTTGGGTGGGTGTTCAACTAGGCAAGGGTTGGATCTCATTATGAAGTTAGTGATTCATTAAAATTTGGATATTTTTATTATAGGATATTAGTCCATGTGTATGGTTAAGTGGGTTTTATCCCCCAAGAGGTTTTCCCACATATCTCTTGTGTTCTCTTGTGATATGCTTGTGTAGTTGTTTGCTTATGCATTGATCTCTTATGTGAATATATGCTTCATGAAATGGTAAATGGAATTGAATATACATTATTATGCAACTAATTCACCCCCCATTAGTATCTAATTCCAATATATTATAGTGCACATCATATTTTTAAAATATGGCTTAGAGTTGGTAACTATGCTTAGACCTAAACCAGACAAGCTCTAGGAATCCATTAGTGTAAACTTGTTGCAGTGTTGGACCTTGGTCATTGGAAAAGAGGGTAGAGGGGCTCTAGAGTATGGAACTCAAGAATGGTAAGAGAGCAATAAAATTGTGAAAAATTTCCAAATGAGGTGTGAGGTTCCATTTTATAGGCAATCAAAGAGGGGAGGTGAAGTGATAGGAAATGCATATAACCTTTTGTATGTTGTAGAAACACATTTACATATGTAGATGATTATCTACATCATGAAGATGTGCATCTACATCATGTATATGACCATCTACATGATTAAAATTACCATATACACCATGTACATAGTTATCTATATGATTTAGATGGTTGTTTGCATCATATAGACATCCATCTACATGGTGTAGATAGTTGTCTACATCATGCAGATGATTGTATGTAAAATGCATATATGTCACCTAGAGTTTGTGTTCTTATGATCCCCATCTATATAATTCTATTTAAATACCACATGTATAGATATCCTATATACATTTTAATATACATGATTTGTTGTGTTCCACTACATGATTTTATTACATTATTATACACCTTCCAAGCTGATTCTATATCATTTTAAAATCAATTCACTTATAAACCTCTAAGATTGTTTTTTATGGGCAATGAAATTTTTCCATAGTTTAAATGCCACACAATCAAAGGGACATGGCTTATTTAAATGTCCACAAAGAATAGAAATACTTGTTAAAATTTCCACATATAATAAACTATGACATATACAAATGTCACAATAGGAAAATAAAGGCACCAGGGCTACAAGCAATGGAGCATATTCAAATTATCAACCAAACATTATAATGCAAGACAATAAAAAACAAAGAATACACTCAAGGAAGTGATAAAAAATAAAGCATGTAATCATAATCAACCAACATAAGCATATCATACTAATCCTTAAATATATGTGTTAGAGAAAAATGTGAAGTGCATAGCAAATCAAGTACACAATGAAAATTTTAAGCATGAATAAATGCATGTGTAAAAACATCAGCTCAAACATAATAATGGAAATTATCATATAATAATGTAAATTGGGTGTATCATGATCAAGGAAAAAGGATGCCCCTTTTATTGATGAAATAAATAGAGGGAATGCCTAAAATCTATATGTGTATATATCATGTGCCTGGGTATGCCTATATCACATTAAAAATATGCATGAAACATGTGTGTGTATATAGAAAGAAATGATTTTCCATCTACCAACATGGAACCAACACATATATCCTAAAGAACTAATAAGACATAGAAATGCTGAATATTTTTTTGATTTTTGAATGTTTTGAATGTTTTTGGTATTTTTGGAATGTTTAAAAATAATTTACTATCCTATTATCTCATATATTGGATATTCATAGGTATCTCCCCTTTCAAAACCTGGTGCAATAAATTGGTGGTACTGTCAAGGAGCATGTATATGTTTAATATTTAGCAATATAGGATCTATGATGCTCTACATATGTATAATAAGAATCTTTGGTTATGAATAAATAATAGAAGGAATGGGGGTTCGTGGAATCCATCATTGAGTGATTTGTGGTATATTTTAGTAGTATAAATATGAACATGTTTAGTTGGTCTAGGTAACTAAATATGTTGTGTATTAGTAGATGAGGATTTTGTATAATCCATATGTATCTATGATGTAATGGTATTTCAAGTACTAGCTACCTAGGAAAGGTGAATGCTTATTTATTACCCTTTCGTAGAGGATTAACCTTAGTAGGTTTAATAATTAACTACCTAGGTGTAAAATTATTTTGCTGAAGAGGATGTTCATATGGAATTGTTGAAACTATAATTACTCTATTGACATGAATATATTTAACACATTCATGCATTGTAGAAGGTATTGTGCATAGAGTATGTATCCAAGGTCATCCCAATAACATATCAAAGACTCCCATTTATGGTATAACTGATAATTTAATGACCACATGTGTTGGGCCAACCTATAAAAGTTATTCAATCTCACCAAGGACCTATTATGATGTTCCATCAAATGCTTTGACCACTTTGGTCAAAGGGTGTAAATTATCATGTGTATATCCAAAATATGTAAGTAATATCATGGTATAAACATTATCACTAAAACCATTATAAATCATATCACTGTATATAGGTTGGTGATCAAGGTATGCACAAATGAATAATGAATGAAGATTTGAGTCATTCAAAATCTCATTGTCATAAAAATTAATAGGTCTCTGAATCATGGGAGGTGTATGTCATTTATATGTACCAATAATCCCATCTAATGGGTGACCATAATGCAGTGGAGGAGCATGTGCATAATATGCCATTTTCACTTCTGGTTCCTTCTTAGCATGGTCTTGTAAATGGTTGTTAGACATATTTTAATTCTATGATCACCAGGTTGTGAACTTGATTCCTTTGGAGGATCATCAAATGTATTTTTTTGGTCATTAATAAGGTCTTGGATATTATGCTTTAAGGTAATAAAATGTTTTTAGAATATCCAAAGCATTGGCGATAGTCAAAATAAGCATTTGCATCATATCCTTTGGGTATAGGTCAACTCATATCAGACTATATAGGATGAGGGAGAGATATGAGGTAACACTCCATAATATTCTAAAGTAACAAACTTGAAGACTCAAGTAAGTGTGAAAATTGTCTCTTTGGTACATTAGATAACACAAGTTGATTAGGTTGTTGTGACACTATATTAACCATAATAGTTGTTTAATTTTTAGGTTATGTAGGTTTTACCTTATAACTTGGTTTGATAGTGAAATTGGTATCAAATTTAGTCAGTGTGTTTGCAACATGCTTAAGTTTATTCAATGAGATAAATTTCATTTCTTGATAGCAAATAATATGGCACACATCATCAAAAGATTCATTTTTTTAAACAATGGACTCATGTAATGAGGCAAGCAAAATTTATTAAAGATGTCTTGAATATCTTTATCTACATGGGATTGGTCATTTTAGCCAACATTCTCTTGGACTTTAAACATATTCATTAATAGGTTCATTGGTTCCTTGTTTGATTTTTTCAATTTGGGCATAATAAATCTTTTTATTAATGCTGATAAAGAAGTGTTCCAGAAAAAATTCTATAATAGGTTTGAATGCTTTTATTGATTGGATCGATAAATCATAGAAACACCTTAGAGCATAGTCTTTGAGGTTCCTTGGAAATATTTTAGTCAAAAATTTATCATTATAGGCATAATCAAGGCATGCCACATACAAATATTGAAGATGTTATTTAGGATCATCTTTACTATCATAAAATGGGAACTTATGTGAAATAAAACCATTTGGTAAGGGTGCAAAGATATTTAAGGTGCAAGAGGGTTATGGAAAAATTCTTGTGAATCAATAACATAAGGTGATTTTTGAGAATTTTGTTCAATATTTGTAACCTTAGCTTCAATTTTTTATAGTTCAAACAAGATATTGCACATTTTGATCACTAAGGTTAAGATTTTTAGAAGTTGCCAAAGGAGGTGCACCCATTTTTTGAGTTGATATAGGCATTGAAACCAATAATTGGCTTGAAGTGTTAACATTTCCCATGGATGATGTACCAATAGTAGGATTTGTTTTAGGGAACAATGGTGTGAACACATAACTCATGCCCTAATTATAAGTATGAAGTGATGATGTGCTCAAGGGGAGGGTTATGCATATAGAACCAATTATAGTATAACTTAAGGATTCACCATCACTAGGTGATGAAACTTAGCCTTAGCATGCTTATTGACTTCATCTATTGTAACATAAAAAAATACATCCATTAAACCCTTGGATTTATTAATATGAGTAATTGATGTTTCTTTATCTTCAATTTGAAATTAAATTTTTTAATAACATTTTCCATTACTTATAAATGAAAGATTTAAAATTTGAGAAAAATTAGGGTTTTGTATACAAAGACACAGAGATTAGGTTCAGTAAATGTTTGACCCTAAAATTGATTTTCACAAGGGCACCTAAAGGGTTAATAATATAAAAAGGAATAAGCATAAGGGTGATAAATGGATCTATATACAGTCAATTAATTTGTAAACTTAGATAAAAAACCATTCTTAATTTATAATACTGAGATTTCCAAAATAAAAATTACAACTATTGATTGATACTGTAATAAACTAAAAATATGAATACTTAGTTTATTCTATGTATACAAATCTAGGATGAAATAGGATGGAAGTGGATTGGATTAGGATTCTTTAATAGTTTTCAAATTCTATAACTTTGCATTCTATGACCTTAGATGCTTACATCATATCTAGATGATTACATCGATACTAGTGTTTGAGTTTGATGCAAGTGTCAAATACAAAATAGTGAAAGGATATAGATGAGACCACCTAAATACTTTTAAGTTTTATATCATATTTATTTTGGTGTGTTCATATTGCACACATAGGTGTCTTCATTTTCAAATGTTCAAGTCCTAGCTTCTTTACCCTTGGAGTGGCTATAGAAAAAATGGGTTAGTGGGCACATGGTTTCGAGCTACCCCAAGGACCCAATGTCAATGAGCACTGCCTACATATCCAATACTATGAAGAGATCCTCATTATTATGTAGTTATCCCCTATGTATTGGCTTGTGTTTGTATGAGGTTGTAATGTCTGATAAGTAAGTAAATTGAGTGACCTAGCTTATAACTTGGAAAATATGGCTCATGGGATGTGATTTCAGTACTTCAAAACTGTAGGATACTACTCTTATGCCTAATATAGAAATAGGGATGAATAACACATATTTTATCACTTAAATGCTTGATTGAGTTCTCTTGGTAAGTTACCTTTTGAGTTCCTATTATTTTTTAGGCCTTTTCTAGGTGAGGAATGAATGAGGGTTGATATTGTATATATACTAATCATTTTTGAAAATATCTTACACTAAATCACTTAGGTCGATCTTTAAGATATGATTCATTTACAAATTAGATGACTTTTAGGCACTAGACACTTAATTTTAAAAGGGACACTAGCATCAACACATGCATCTTGCTAAGCACAAGTGTCCAGGAAGCTAAAAAATAAATATAGGTCCAAAATTGACATAGAAGGATAATTATCAGGTTTATATCATTTTGCATAATATAGATGGCCTAGTCATCAAAATAATAGTTGTCAAAATAATACTTACCCTTTTATTTGACTATGGGGCCCAATAAATCTACTATGGCTATAGGCTAGGGAGACCAACCACACCCATAAGAATGTTATTCCTTTCCTTGCCAAATCACCAAGCATGCTGAAATAAACATATTTATATTATATTTAATTTAATTTTGAATTAGATAATGTTCAGATCAAGGCCTCCTATTATAATAAGGGACTATGAAAAACATCTCCAAAGGATATAAAAGAGAAATAAAATTAATAAAAAATAATGATTCTATTATTTAAGGGTCTTAAATTTTCAACCAAGTAAAATGTATATTATTTTACATATTTATATTAAGTTGTATGTGTATGTGGTCTCTTGAGATTCATTAAGTCTGTTACTTAGAAATAAGAATTAATATTTGAGGATTTTTATATATGTGAAAACATCAATTTGGATGTTCTTTTTCGAATTTGAAAAATTTCACAAATAAACAAGGATAAACATTTCTAATTCTCAATAAAAATATTCTTTGTTGTCACAATTATCTCCTTCATAGTCACTTCAACTCTTCTCATTTCTTCTTCTACAAAATTTCAGATTCTCTCATCCAACCATATTTCTAAATCTCTTTGTCTTAGAAACCATCTTAATATGTTTCAAAAAGGTCCATGCTCACCACACCATTGTTAGCCAAATTTCTTGGAAAAATACATAACATATTAATTACAGTGATAACTTGTGTAATTAATAACAAAAAGTATTAATTGTTGGCAATTCAGACTGAATGACACCATTAAATACTAGGTCAATCTCATTATATGAAGACATGCAAACCTAATGTATATAAAACAATCAGAATAAACTATATGAATAACATATTAAAATATCCATAATACTTACTACGTACTTATCATATGCAAAAGATATATAGGAAAACCATTCAAAAAATTGTATTAATCTCTATCACATATTGAACCATTCCCAATTACATCTGGGTGATATTTATAAATATTTTAAAAAGTGTCATCTCTTCATTTTCCAACAATTTACTATGAAAAAAAGAAAGGACTCTTCACATTCTGAGGAAAAATATTATTTTATCAAAAGTTGAATACATATACAGGATTATACAAAGACAAACTACATTAATTCGCACACGTGTTCATCAACTATATTTTGTGATTTTAGTTAGCCTTGTTCTTCATCCAACAACATAGGTAGACCTTTATGATACATTTTATTTACAAATTGGATTTTTTGGGTAATGACCACTTAGTTTGAAAAGGGATACTAGCATCAACATAGGCATTTGGTTGGGATGCAAGTGTCCAAGAAGATAAAAAATAGGTATAGGTCCAAAACTAGAAAAGAATCATAATTATCAGATTTATAATATTTTTCATAGTATATGAGGCCTAGCCATCATGATAACAATGGTTAGACTAAGAGATAATAAATTTAAGCACAAGAGATAGTGAATGCGAGCCTTTCGGTAGTGGGAAGGTCTTAGAATGGAAGGGTACAACCATGATGGGTATTTTCCAAGTGTACAAAATTGAGGTGTTATATATTTCATGTTTGGTGTCTACTCTAGGTTGACTTTAATAATCCTTCAAAAAACATATTTTTTCATGACCAATGTGTAACATATTTTATGTTTTTTTTTGCTAGCAAAGATAAATAAGATGTTTATGAAGACAAAAATATTGAGTGAGCATAAACATCCAATAGGATTAATTCATCCATATGCAAAGGTCCCCATTTTAAGGTCCTAAGAGTATGACAAATGGTAATAAAACATTAGTTTAACGAAATAATTGTAACTAGTGTTTTTTACATTGATTGATTTAATATGTTTTTTTACATATCGTCGATTTAATTTGTTGATGTATAGTCAAGTTAAAGTAATAACATTATGTACTTTGACATATTTTTGGTAGGATTTTTTACTGCCATGGTAAGTTTTATAGATGATATGTAGTAGTTTATTTTATTCACTCTTGAAAGGGGAACAAGAGAAACATAGAAAACACACCAATAAGAGCCTAATATGAATCAATAATCCATAAACACACAAGTACCTATAAGAATATAATATTGACTACTAATTTAATGACCTCTAGACCACAAATAGGGGTCTACATTAATAAAGATAATAGATAATATGAATAGGAAATGGATATTTCACAAACAAAACATGAAAAATTATTTTAGAGGGTTGTTTGTATACAAAACAACTTAGTTACAATCCTTTAGTCCCATGGTAGATTTCTCAATCTTGTGGTTATTGAAAGCATTCATTTATTCATTAAATGTCACATAAAAATACATTTTTAAAAATGTTTTAACATTAATAATCTTCAACTAAAAACAAACATATATAGATAAAAAAAAAGTGAGAGACGTACGTCAACCCATTGACCTATAAATCTAATCTACAATATAGAATTAAATGCCACCAATTAGTAACTCAAAAATTAGTGGTTTAAAGAATCAAAATTCATTCCAAAAAAATACAAAGGCCACAAGATCCATTTGGAATTCATATTCCATGTAATTAATACCATTACCAACAACTTTGACTAATCAAGGTAGACTGAGGACAACTTCTACCATATTCACAAAAAAACAAAACGGTTCCCCATCTCTTTTGCTACTATACATAGGGTTCTTCTATGTCTCTCCATTACAAACTATGAACATATCCACAATTTTTTAAATTAGAAAAGTTTAAAAGTTTTATGTATGAAATAATGAACATATACATATTCAAAATATATATATATATATATATATATATATATATATATATATATATATATATATATATATATATATATATAGATGCATTCAAGAGTGAAGATATTCACATATTATAGGCATTACAATGTTGGTGTCATCAACTTCACACTTGGATCCCTAGCACCCTCCTCATAGAGACAACACTACTCAACGTGCTACTCAAATGAAATATATCCAAATTAATATTCTTTAACAAGCCTAAATTACATAAAAATTACTCTTGTCCTCTAATGTACACAAATTTATGGCTTCATTATAATAATGAACGGGTGAGAATTAGATTTAGATTTAGAATTGTAAGTGATGAGGAGATTGATGTGGAGGTTTAGAAGAAATTATTATTAGGAATAAATATTTTAACACACTATCATTAATCTTAATAGCTAGATAGCAAGCCTATCTATTCATAAATATATAACTAGCTATTGTCTTGAGGGTGCAAAGAATGTCAAAAAGAATGTAGAAGTTATTTCTTCTCATTTGTAGAGTATATTACCTATTTAAGTGTTTCTCTCTTGAGTGTATGATGTGGACACCCCATAAACCGATCACCAATCATTCACCTATTATCTCAATTAGTGACTCCTCTACCATAGCATTCACATTATGTCAATAATGATGCCCTCTTATGCACCCATGTGGCATGCACTTTGCATCAGATTTAAAACTCACTTCAATCATACCCTTTTTTGCTCTCCTAATCACTTTTATCTTAGTACCCAGGTTATTTTAAAATTTTAAAGTAGTTAGATTACTTTAATAAGATTCCTACTACATATTCAACCTTTTCTTGCCATATTTATGTGGTCAAGGCTTTGCCAAACTTAAGTGGTGTCCGATGTGGTGCAAATATTCATCATTTATTCACCCAAATTTAACGTATTATGTACCCAATATCAAAATCAATTGTCACTTGCTTGATAAACACTCACCCTAACCCAAAGTGATAATCTAAAAGACCTAAGTCTTTATTACGATTGAACTCTCCCAAATTCTACTAGGGTGTGAGAGTGTATAGGGTTGAGGCTTAATGAGAGGAAGGCATGGAACTAGGGAAAGGAAAGCACATGGCCCTTAAAAGTCCCAACCCCTCCTAGGCTAGCAAAGTAGATAGACCCTAGGGTGAATGATTATGATGGAAACCAAGTGGATAGGTTGGTAGGCCAATGAAGGCCCATGGAAAATAAGAGTATGACATTTATGAAACAAAGCTTTTCTCTAAGAAACATAAAAGGGGCCGAGAAGAAGTAAAGAAGTAGATGTAGAGCCCACAAAAATTAATATTTATCCATGTGGTGAATACATATTGGGGATGAGATCTAACACTTAGGTCTACAATGTGACATGTGGTGATCCCATATTGGTCTATGGGTGGCAAAGTATAGAAGGCTTGGGCTCAATGAGAGAAAGTTACACTGAGGGGCACAAGCTTAACTTGCTAATTTTGGTAGGGCTTAGGAATGCCTAAAACTAATGAAAGGTGAGCATGTGGCCCTTTCCAGCACTTCCCCTTCCTAAGATGTTAGGGAAGTTAGACCTTAGGGAAAATGAAGGTTTCCTAAGAGGTAGTTGTAGTTTTGAGACAGGAACTAAATAGAATAGGATGACAAGCTAGTCATAGCCTGATAGAAGGTGATGTGGAACCCATATAAGGCAAGATTTTTCCATTTTATGAATGCAAATTAGGTTTGGGAGGTATGACATACAGGTCTACAATGTGACACATGGTAACCTCTAAATATATTTATCCTAATCTACTGATACATATTGTGAATCTCATTATTTTTTATATATTTATAATGTTTTACGTAAGGATATTTTCATTTAATATCAGGGTGGAAAATTGAAAAAGTGGGAGAATTATTTTTTTTTAAAATAATTTTTAAAGGAAGAAATATATATTTTAGAATATTTTTTCTTCTCACATAGTTATTTGATTTAAACTATTATTTTACAATGTGAAGGAAGAATTTTAGATATTTCCAAAAAGTTGTTACACTAATGATTTTAAGTAGTTCCAAATGAGTTATCATAATCTCTAATTGAATCTATAAACATAATTTTTGACTATTTTGTTTGCATGACAAACTGACATAAGCCACACACCTCTCACCCCTATCCTATGAATATTCCAAGTGTCCAACTATGCAATGGGATGTTAGGAGGATGATGAAAAAATATACAAACATGGAGTATTTTTAAGTGAGTTAGGAGATGATGGTTAGGGGTAATGATAGGAATTTAAAGTGATATTATACCCCAAAGGGCCCATATTATACACCAGACTTGTATTACCACCCCCTTCTTGGGATGGTAGGGAAGTTAGACCCCTAGTTGAATGAAGGCTTGCCAGGTGGAAGTCGTAGCCTTGAGCTAGGAAAAAAGTGGATATAGGATGGTAAGCCAATCAGAGCCCATAGTAATTAAGATCTTGACACTTGTCAATCAGTAAAAATATCTGAAAAACCTTAAAGGGGTCTGATAGGTAGCAAAGAAGGCAATGAGAGTCAAATTCTAAATTTGATGGCCCATATAAACATCACCAAGCCATCGACATGAGAACACATGAAAATGATGAAAAATGTAGAAAATAGGTTAATGTTGAAATTTCATACCACAAACAACTATTTAACACACCTATTGAGTGTTTTCCCCCAATATTTTTTGTGAAATATTAACAAAACTATCTCATAACCTTTTAAAAATATTCCCAATAAAAAATCAATAGAATAAATATTTTGATAGATATGCCTTGAACAAGAAAACTCAAGCTTCTATTAAGCTATGTATTTCCTCCTTTCCTTCATCCAAATACCAATTGAACAATGACATACAAAATCATTCAAGACATTATTTGCATATAACTGGGTATTCCTATCATGGAAAATATATGGCAAAGGAAGATCTAATTACCATAGTTCTTGGAGGGAGCATGTAGAAACTAGTGGAGGTTTGAACCCACGTCCAAAAAACTACACAAAATTGGATATGCTTGTGGTCATTCTAAAATTTTTACCTTTATTCCTTTCACCAAATAAAGATAAAGAGAGTCATGGAATCCTATCATAATCAAATCAACATTCATGATGCCTTCATTCACCCTTTATAATATAAAATAATAAATCAAAGATGTTACCACCTTGCTTTGATATAAATGATGTATATCATTATGCAATGTTATTACATTGACATGCTAATTTGTAATGTCTTATCCACACATAAATAACATTGTCATGAAGATTTGAGCTAGTCACATATGTGGAGTCTTATCACATTAAAATCAACATTTATGACATCCTCATCCACCCTTAATAATATAAAATGGCCAATCAAATATGTTACAACTTTATAAGCTACACACTCCTCTGTAATATGGTAAGTCATGTAAATCTGAGAACTGGACTTAATCTAGACTTGGTGTATGATATGGGCTCTATAGTGTCTGATATCACAAGAAATACCTTATCATTGTAACTCACAATTGTTTTTGCTTAAACAATAAGCCCCATTTTTAGACTAAAAATGGGGCCCCTCTTTTGACCTTTTGCTCTGCTCTCACATATGCTCATGGTTCATTAGTCTCAACACTACAACTTACCTTGGTGGCCTATCTCAATTTGCATGTTGAATTAGGACTAAAAATCACCACTATTAGAAAGACCATGCCCATGCAAATCAATTTGGTATTTTACACTTAGCATATAAATAGAGTTAGGGCGTCCCGATTTGCCTTTGAAGTTTAACTCTCACAACTCTACCAACTAGTTTTTAGATTTCTCACTTTGTTATCGGGTTATGGTAGTTTTTTTAGGAAATAATAGTGCGGTTAATCGATGGAAATGTTTGTTAGATAAAGATAATGTCACTGGCCAAAGACATTAGCATTAGGTGATAGCATTATCATCAATCAATGATAATGCTATAAGGTGACCACATTACCATTGAGTGATGATAATGCCATTGATCGATAAAGATCTTATGGGATGATAGCATTATCATGGGTTGACATCATTATTTTTGGTCGATAGAGATGTTGTGGGGAGACATCATTACTGTGGGTCGATCACATTTTCATCAAACGACTTCATTTTCATTTGACCTATTGTTGTCACAACTATCAATATGATTTGAATGACATCAAAATATACCTGGATGAATCTCATCCTCGTTCCTCTCAATAAAAACACCTTATGTGGGAAAAAACATTACCTTCAGTCAATAATAACGCTATTAAGTGACCACATTATCATCAAATAATAATTATGCCATCGATCGATGAAGATGTTGTGGGGAAATGATGTTACCATGGGTTGACTACATTTTCATTAGTTGAGGGAGTTGTTATGGGGTGATGACATTGTCATGGGTTGATCATATTATCTCTAGTCAATATAGATGTTGTGGAGAAATGATGTTATCATGGGTCGAATGCATTATATTCGATCAACCATATATGTCATTGATCTATTACTATCACATTTGTCAATATGATGTGAATGACATGAAAAGATCCATGGATAAATCTCAACCTTTTTCCTCTCAATAAAAATGCCTCCAATATAATAAATCTAATAATAATTATCCTTACCCTAAATGTTATCAAATCCATGTGGAATGACGTGGTTGAAAAGTCACTTTTTTGCAATGTCATTTCAAAAGGACAATATGGAAGAGTGGGATGGGCAATATTTTTTGAGGTTCTGTTTATACATTATAAAAACAAAAAATATAAACCTTTTGATTATAACCTATTTGTATACAAAGTTTTTGATGTAAGTTTTTGTCTTTTTAAACCCTTTTTTGACTGTGAGGCCCAAGAGATCTACTATAACTATACATTAGGGTGACCAACCACATACATAAGCATGTTATTCCTTTCCTTGTCAAATCACTAAGCATGCTGAAATAAATAAATTTATATTATATTTAATTAGATTTTAATTTAGATATTAAAGTCCACTTGAGGATAAAAATGGCCTCCAAGTATAATAAAGGGGTGCTAAAAGCATCTCCAAATGATATAAAAGAGAAAAAAAATTAAGGAAAAATAATGATTCTATTTTTTAAGGGTCTTAAATCTTCAAACCAGTAAAATGTATGTTGTTTTATAGATTTATACTAAGTTGTCTATACATGCGGTTTATTGAGATTCCTTAAATCCATTGTTTATAAGAATTAGTATTTCAAAAAATTTGATCAATTTGAATGTTCTTTATCGAAGTTAAAATGTTTCATGAATAAACAAGCTTAAACATTTCTGGTTCTTATATCAAATGAAGTTAGAGATCCATGGAAATATTTTTTTTTGAAAATTTGTTAATAAAATAAATAAAATATAGAGATAAAGGTACAATTCATGGGTACTATAAAAAGGTAAAAAACTAGAATCCCTTGCTTTAATAATTTGAATTTAAAAATATAAATTTAATAGTATACCTTATTATTACAATTTAAATTTTATTAATAATAATTCTTTTGGAGAGGTCCTATCACAATAATATTTTAAAAACATGTGTTAATTATTTATGTTTAGTACACTAAACACTAAACCTGTTTAGTCTTTAATCTATTTTTGGACTAAAAGTTGACGTGAACACGTGAAATAATTGTCTTTACCACAAATTTTGTGGAAATGTGACACGAAATAATTTGGTGAGACTAAAAAGTCATTTATCGCCATTTTGAATGCAAAGAATATGGATGAGTGGGATGATGATAATAATGATGATGATGATGATGATGATGATGATGATGATGATGATGATGATGATGATGATGATGATGATGATGTGATGACGACGACGATGATGATGATGACGACGATGACGACGATGACGATGATGATGATGATGATGATGATGATGATGATGATGATGATGATGCTAAATGTTAGATACACATATTTTTAAAAAGGAATAAGAAAGATAAACCTTAGATGTTGATGGTAGGATGCATGCATTTAAAAAAAAAATCCATTGATGGTAAAGTTGGTGGGATACATGTCATTGGGCTACATTTCACAACATTTTAAAATAAAATAAAATAAAGATACAGATAAAGATAAAGATAAAGATAAAGCTATTTATGATTACAATTTAAGTTCTTTGCTGAAAATAATAAAAATGTAGACTTTCATAATTGAAAAATAATAATAGCTTCGAAGAAAATCTAAATAAAAAATATGTAACTTGATCACTATATAGAGTTTTGTAAATATGTTGTCCTCAGGTGATTGGTATAAACATTATAAATAGGTTTATCTTCAAGTAAGTAATGAATAAAATGTCCAACAGTTCTTAATAGGATGAAAAGATAGTCTAAATTTTATGATTTATATTGTAAAGATATCCCCATCACATATATTATGGAAAAAAACACGTTGAAATATTGATTTCAATATTTTTATAAATGTACATAATTTTGAAAGAAATTATAAAGAAAACAAGGATAGACCTCAAGGTATCAATGACAAAGAGAAAGTACTAGCTATGTAAAAGAAAAAATGATCACACGAGCTATGAAATAGAAAGGTAAGTACTTTTAATAACTAATAGAGAGAAAGTAAGAAGTGTGATGAAGATAATTGTGACCCCATAAAATTATGGATCATATCTTAGAAAAGAAAACGTGATTGATGTATACATTGTAGGCCTTAAAACTCATGATTGAAATTTCAATTTAATTAATAATAATTCTTTTTAAATTTAATAAATTTATGATTAAATTTAACAATCAACTTTATCTCTAAATTTTTTTGATGATAAATATTTGAAACAAATATGTTTTGTGAATATGCTCCATACCCTTATCAGAGTCGATAGTTATGAAACCATATTGTATATAAGCATCGATACTCACTAATGTATAGAATTTCATCCGAGCTGAATCATAGCCAGGTAAAATCTACCGATTGAAACACAATTTTTAAAATACCTACGTCGTTATCTCTGGAATTTTGGGTATGCTCTGTAGATTAGCCCAACACTTCTATAAATAAGTTTCCATGATTCCTTTCATTTCTGTAAATTATGCAGTAACCATTTATATTTAATCTTCTACTCCGCTAAAGTTTCCTCCCCACACACGGTGATCTCCATGGATCTTTTTGCTTGGCTAATCCAATCCATCTACAAAAACACAAATACCATGAGAATATAATCAAAATCAATGTTGTATAAGAAACATATAATCAAAATCAATGTTGATGTTTGCAGCAATTGCAAGCTGGGCACCGACTCAGATAATTTTGCATCTGGTCATTTGGAGCCAATTCGCCAATTTGCAGAGGCCCACTATTAATGTTACAAGCGCAGACAACACCAATAAATTTTTTTGTGTATTCTATGTAGGTTCTGACCAAAATTAAGTTTAATATTAGAGCAGGCATTCTCTCAGTACCTCTGTACAAAATGATGTTTTGATTTGTAGAAGGTTAGTCCCAATCATTTATTCCCTTGTTATAAGAGATCATCATAAGTTATTGCATACATTTATCAATTGTCAAGCACGTGAGTGTAGTCCCGTGTGCATGATATTCAGACTTAATTACATATATTTAATATTAAAAAGTAATTTCACCTCTCTAAAATAAAATATATTGTGTGATTTATTCGTATATATTTCTGTTTAAGCAATATCTACAAGTTAAGCTTATCTGCGTAGAGATTACCATTGTTGTGGATTTGAAGTTTTATCATATATCCCATGCCTATCTCTAGTCTTTGCATATATTATCTCTGTTAGGAACTCGCGCTATCTTTTCTCTTTATTTTGTTAGTGTAATAGTTGCTATGGATGTATATGTTTTGTAAGTCATCCTGTGAGCATTTTGTTTTATCTCGCATTCATGGGAAGTGGTAGTTGCTTAGATTAGACTTAGTATATAAGTAAGTGTTGAGGCCAATGAAGACATCCACAAATTTATTGTATTGAGCTTGCTTAAAGGAGGTTGCCCCCTCAAAGTGGCATGTGATCAATATAATCATTTCAATGCTTCTACTAATTTTATAAATCTATTATTTCATGCATTTTTATCAATTTATTGTAGGAGGATCCTCTCATCTGGTATCATAGCACTTTCCAAGGCCAATTTTTTTTCTTTAGAAAGTCTTAACTCTATTCTACTGCGTAATTCTTTTTAGTAATATTTTTAATAAAATATTAACTCTGTTGGTGGCATAGTTCATTTAAATAATTTTCTATATCACAATACTCTATTTTGTATCAGGGTAAAACCCTGACTGCATAACTGTGGAAATTGCTTGGGTGAAATCTCTCAAACTCATTATGAGTACCACATGAACCTCAAAGTAGCTGGCCCATTAAGAGAACCTACCAACGCAATGGATAATGACCCCTTTATGATTGAGTAGTTCTCATCTATGAGAAAAACCAAGAGCTATCATTTAGAGGTAAATCTATGGCCAAACATTTTTAGAAATTAATACTCGTTGAAATGAAATTGGTGGCCAGAGTGATATATTTAAACCCTTAGGCAACGATTGAAACTTGGGGCCCATTTCAATCAGTTTCAAAATATTTCCAACAGACTATCAAAAAAATAATCAACAGAGTATTCACAAACTGTCTGAGGACTTGCAGCCAGATATTTGACAAAAACCATAAACCAAGAAATTTTTATTCTATCAGTTTCAGAAAACTATCCGTAGATTATCAAAAGACTCTTAGAGGACTTACAGTCAGACAAAAAAATTAGAAAACAGGGAAAAAAATTCATTTTTTTGCCATATCTCTCCATCTATAGCTCTGTTGATCCTCAAACTTTATTTAGCCACCTAAAATTTCATTCCCTACATTTTCTTCTTTGAGGTCCCATATCTCGATTCCACTCCTAATTTTTGCAAATCTCAATTTTCCCTTTTTTGGGGTTTTTCCATAACTTCATCTATTTTTGTCCATTTACCTCAAAAATTTTCTATAGTGTTCATCTCTCTTTTCTACTTCTTTGACCTTATTTTATAAATTTTCTATTTTTTCCATTTTCACTTCTGAAATTGTCCTCGCCTTCATTAATCATACTCCCACTAAGCAAAAAAATTAGTAAAACTACCTTTACCTATTCTGATTTCACCCAAATTAAAAACTTACCTTACTAAACGTGTCTTAACTTTAATTTTTTCACCCATTCCTAAAAAAATCTCTTATTTTGGTCATGGTAGTAACCCAAACAAGAACCAAAAACATGAAAGATGAAATTACTATCCACAACACCCACATCGAAGATCTTGATGAAAAAAATTTCAACCTTAGCCTTTAACATACTACAATGAACAACAGATGGCATCCAAAGTCCTCTTTAGACACCGGATTTTATTCTTCTAGTAATTTTTGTAGACTGAAGCTTAATTTTCCTTGATTTCATGGTGAAGATCCGACTGGATGGGTATATCAGGTAAAATAATATTTTAGTCTACATAATATTTTTGATGCCAACAAGGTCCCACTTGTATCATTTCACTTGGAACATGAAGCCCTTCAATGGTATCAATGGTATACCAAAGCTCATGACAAGCCCATATGGACTGATTTTTGCACCCTCATTTTGCAATGGTTTGGCCCTAGTGTTTTTGATGACTTCATTAGAGCATTCACTAAACTTTGCCAATTGAATTCTTCAGGGGTTTCTTTGTTAGTGGACCAAAGGATGAAGTTCGATCAAAATTCAAAATGTTTCAGCCCAACATAATGATAGAAGCCATAGGGTTGGCTAAGTTGGTAGAGGACAAGATCGTAATTGTTGATTCAAATCTAATTTTGCTCCATTTAGAAAGACAACTCTACAATGATCTCAAATAATGCTAGCCCTTAGAGTCACTCCTATAAAGCATTTGATTGAAGCAGAGATGCAAGCCCATAGAGAAAAAGGACTATGTTATAATTGTGATGATAAATTTACTTAGGGACATTGATGTGTAAAGAAACAAATCTGCCTATTGAATGTGGATTCTCCACCTAAAACTGATGTTTTCAAAGATGCTCAAGATATAGCTGATGATTTAGAAGAAGATTGTGGAACTTGATTCTCAAGAAGACCAACCAAAGATATCTCTCCATACTTTTATAGGAGTCACCACCCTACAAGCCATGTAGATCAAGGGTTACTTCAAGTAGCTCCCTCTCACCATACTCATTGATTTAGGTAGCACTCATAACTTCATTGACCCTTGAATCACCAAATAAACTGATTGTTTTATTCATCCTTACTCCAATTTTGAAGTCATGATTGCTAATGGGGGCACATGACCTTGCAAAGGGAGGTGTCACAATGTGTGTATCTCTATTGGAGATTATAAATTACACTCTAACATACTTGCCTTGCCCTTAGGTAGATGTGATGTTTTAGGAGCCCAATGGTTGCACATACTTGGACCCATCTTATAGTATTTTGCTAAACTTTAGATGTAATTTTTAGACAATGGGAAAAAACACACATTAAAAAGCTTACAATCAGGGTCTCTCAGCATTCTAAGTTCACATCACATGGAAAAGCTTCTTAAGAAAAATTCACATGGTATCATTTCCCAATCCTATTCCATTCAAATGCAACTATCAATGGTCTCCACTACTCTTTTGAATCTACAAACCATTCTATAAAGGTATACATGTATTTTTACCAAAGCAGTGGGATTGCCACCTTCATAGTTAGAGGACCATCATATTTAGCTCTTTGTTGGAAGCATTCCTCCCAACATCAGGCCTTACCATTACCTATTTCATCAAAATACTGAGATCAAGATGCTCATTTGAGACTTACTAAAGCAAGGAATTATTTTCTCTAGTACCAGTCCATATTCTTCCCTACTTCTCCTTGTCCAAAAAAAAAGGTTATGACACCTCTGCATTGACTTTCATACACTTAATCGTATCATAATCAAGGATAAGTTTTCAATCCCTATTACTGATGAGCTTCATGGCACTCATTTTTTCTTCAAGTTGGATCTCTGCTCTAGATATCACTAGATCTAGCTTCATGAGGATGATATCCCTAAGACAACTTTTTGCATGAATGATGGCCACTATGAGTTTCTGGTCATGCCCTTTAGCCTCACTAATGCTCCTTCAACATTTTGGGCATTGATGAATAAAATATTTCATCCCTATGTATAAAAATTCATTCTAATCTTCTTTGATGATATCCTCATCTATAGTAAAACATGGTTTGAGTATCTCCAACATTTAGAACTCACACTACAACTTCTCTCTAAACATCATCTTTATAGAAAACAGTTCAAATGTGATTTTAGATAAGATAAAGTAGAGTATATCAAGAATATTATTTTAGCACAAGGGGTTCAGGTAGATCCTTAAAAAATAGTTTCCATGACAAATTGGCCTCATCCTCAGAAACTCAAGAGCCTTCGTAGTTTTTTGGGGTTGACTGGATACTATCACAAGTTTTTCAAGGATTACAAAAAGATTGTAGCTCTGTTGATATCTATGTTGAAAAAAGATGATTTTACATAGATACAAGTTGTTAAGTGTGCATTTGAAGAACTAAAACAAGTTATGTGTACTACACCTGTTCAAGCTATGCCATATTTTTCCAAGACATTCACTATTGAGAGTGATTCTTGCAATAATGGACTTGGTGTTGTTCTCATCTAAGAAGGACACCCCATTACGTTCACCAAAAAATCCCTTTCTGTCAAGAATTTAGTACTCTCTAATTATGAGAAGGAAATGATGGATATTTTACATGTAGTATAAAAATGGTGGCTATACACACTAAGAAATTATTTTTGCATCAGAACTAATCACCAAAGTCTAAATTTTTTCTTAGAACAGTGGGTTTTTATCCCATCACAACAAAAATGGGTTAGTAAACTCATGTGTTATGACTAAGAGATCACTTATAAGAAGGGTAAGGACAATATTGTGGCTCATGCTCTATCTCACACATTTGTGGACCAATCTTCCCTTTTAGCTATTTACATGCCTATTCCAAATTGGTTGGATGTTGTATATCAAAGGTATGTCAATGACTCTTCATTATCTCAAATAATTCAATAGTTGACCACTAACCCCTCTGTTGTATTGCATTATTCTTGGGATGGTGCTTCTCTATGATACAAGGGTCGTCTGGTACTTCCCTAGAGCACAAATCTTTAGTAGGATGTAGTCTATGAACTCCATACTTATCCATCTATAGGGCACTAAGGGTTTATCAAAACTTATGAGTAGGTATGACATAACTTATTTTGGAAGGGAATGAAAAATAAAATTCAATAGATGGTGGCTGAATGTGATACTTGCCAATGTAACAAAGGTGGAAAAACACTCATCCCTGGGTTACTCAAACCCTTACCTATCCCTACCATGATTTGGATTAATATTTTTATGGATTTCATTGAGGGGTTCCCTAAATCTAGAGGTAAAATAATGATCTTGGTTTTGGTTGATCATCTATCTAAATATAGTCATTTTACGCCCTTAGCCATCCCTATACTACCTCCATAGTCACACGAATGTTCTTTGACTAGATTTTCCATCTTTATGGCATTCCTTTATCCATTATCTCAGATCATGATGCAACCTTCACCAACCATTTATGGATAGAGCTCTTTTACCACACTACCACTCAAATAAAGATGAGTTTTGAGTATCATCCCCAAATGGATGGGTAGACTAAAATTGTCAATAAATGGTTGAAGAATTTCCTTCATTGATTCACTTAAAAATAACAGCATCAATGGGAAAAGTGGCTCTCCCTCACTAAATGGTGTTACAATACCTCCTACCATAATTAAACAAAAAAGACTCCATATGAAGTAGTCTATGGTCAAGCACCACTAGTGCTCCTTATGTACACCCCTAGTAGTTCCTTAGTTTAAGTGGTTGACACAATTCTTCAAACCTAGGATCAGATTGTCAAAACCTTATAAAACAATCTTCACATGACACAAAATTGAATGAAACAATAGACTGATTAGCACTATTTCAAATACACTTTTCAAGTAGGTGATATAATTTTTATTTTCCTACATCCATATAAAGAATCCTCCCTAAAACTCAAAGGGTGTCATAATTTGGCTTCTAAGTTCTATGGGCCCTATAAGGTTCTTCAAAAGATTGGGTCGATTTCTTATAAGTTGGAGCTCCCACCTTCTTCCTGAGTTCACTTAGTATTTCATATATCTTGTCTAAAGAGATTTTTTGGCATAAATATCATAGTTCAAACAATTTATCAAAACTTGATAATGAATGATCCATCCTTCTCGAGTTTGAGGCAATCCTAGACAGGCACACATGCCAACTTTGCTCTCACTCCATCACAAAGGTTTTAATTCAGTGGCACATAATGTAGCTAGAGGATGCAACATGAGAAACTTTATTTTAGATTCAACATCAATTCCCACATCTGAAGCTTTGAGGACAAAGCTTTTTCTAAGAGGGAGTGGTTGTTAGGAATCCGTGCTACCCCTTCTCTTTATTTTATCAGTGTAATAGTTGCTATGCATACATATGATTTGTAAGTTATCCCATGAGAATTTTGTTTTATACCACATTCATGATAAGTGATAGTTTCTTATATTAGACTTCATATATAATTAAGTGTTGAGGCTAATGAAGGCATCCACAAGTTTATTGTATTGAGCTTGCTCAAAGGAGGTTACCCCCTCAAAGTGGCCTGCGATCAATATAATGATTTCAGTGCTTCTTATAATTTTATAAATATGTTATTTAATGAATTTTTATAAATTTTTTGTAGGAAGATCCTCTCAATGTCTTTGTCAATATCCATGTATGTTTTGTCTCAATAAATTTCCTAACAATTTCATGCTCTGCCAATTCACCATCATTGTCATATTTTTTAAACAAACCCAAATTGAATGTAAATAAAATTCATACCATCAACAATGACAATACATTTCCCAACATGATTACAACTTAATATTATTTAAGTACAAATATTTATTTATATTAACTATGAGAGGGACATGTATGATCTTTCATTTAATATTTTTATGTGTTGCCAATGTTTGTAATTGTTCATGATGTCAATAAAAGAATATGATTGAATAATATATGTATAATATTCTATTATTTATTTTAAAAAATTTATAATTGATAAAATAATATATATTTAAAAAAAATCATTGGTTGAACAAAAATTAAATAATTTAGAAGTGAATTTTTAATCTTGCCTCGACAGGGACTTATAAGGGCCCATGTCTTTATATTGAAAATTATTTATACTTGAGTTTGGGTGTAAATTTATATTATAATATTTATTTAATAATTTTAACTTAAAAATATAAATTTAAGAGTGAAACTTGTAATTTGAATTTGGTTAGTAATAATACTTTTTGAGAGGTCATATCAAACTAATATCTAGCTAAACTAAAATTATAATACGGCTATAACTCTCTACAAGTGTGACCTTTCTCAAAATATATCAAGAGCTTATTTAAATATATTTATTTCTTCTTTAGGGATGAGAAAATCAACTTTCTCATCAATTAAAAATCATTAAAATATAATCTCTATGTCAAAAAATAGTAACATTTTGAGACTTTCATTACTAAAAAAAAATTAGTTTTGAAGTAAATATAAATAAAAGCTATGTAATTTGGCCACCATGCAAAATTTTATGAAATTTTATCAATAAGTGACTCATATAAGCACTATAAAGAGGCTCATCAAAAATTAACTAATAAATAAAATGTCATAATGCCTGATAAAATGAAGAGATAGTCTAAATTTTATGACCTATATTGGAAAGATCTCATCACATATTATTGAAAAAAACACATTGAAAAATTGGGTTCAAACTATTTAAACACACTCGTTGCCACACAATCCCATGATATTTTTGGCCAATTCACTCATGACCATATACCTTGGAAATGTCAAGCACTTGATGATAAATATGAATGAATGGTATGCATAATAGCCACAATGCCTACCATTTATATTTATATTTACATGGGAATTCATGACCATCTGATTTATGAAAATTGATCATGATAATTATGATCTTCATTTGTTTCAAGGAAAATATGAGACCATACCCATGTTTCCCATGCAAAGTTGTTGATGATACATTGTCTAAAAATAGAACTCAAGTTGGTCCTCTTTCACATGCAGAGTTGTTGATGATACACTATCTATATATTTCATTTAGAGTGGTATATATCTCATCTAGAGTGGTTCAAAGGAAGAAAAATACAAAAAATAAATGTGATGGAAGAGGGGAGAGAAATAATAGATCAACCAACATAATTATCAAGCAATAAATCCCTTGATAGATATTTTTTTATGGAAGGACAAAAAATGTTGGGAAAAGTGAGGGAAGGATGAAGAGACAAACATATTTGAGTCATAATGAAATATGAGGAGATAAGATATAAATTATATAATCAAATGGTTCCTAACGTAGACACATATTTTTAGAAAATTTAACAATAACAAATGAGGGGATGGGAAAAAGTGAGGATAACTAGATTAGAAGGGAAATACAAGTGGTTAGAATAATACATCAAAAGTTAGGTGACAAGGGAAAAATAGAAATATGAAATTTATTGGTAGTAATTAATGATGGTAAGTTATAATTGTAAAATTAATCTATTATAAATATGTCTCTATCTAAACCACAAAGTTGAAAAAAATATTAGTAGTTTCCCCATAGGTGTAGTTACTCTAGAAGGGACGTGATTTTATATTTTTGCTAAAGTGGGTTTTGTAAAGTGAAAGAGAGTAAATCGACAATATTAATTCACTCCAAAATCATGATAATTGACCCAATATCACCTTTTGTTCATGAAGCATTAAGAAATTTAATATTTCTAGTGGAGGTGAGGTTGGAAAATGGGGTTTGTTCCTCCATATATCCTGACAATGAGGTTTTTGTGGAGGAGACAATTTTGTTTCATAGAGATCATGAGCAATGGCAAAGGGGTGGGGAATGGTATGACCACACATAACATAAAAGTGATGAAAGTCTTCAAGGTGAGTTAGGAAATGATGGTGATGGGGAATGATAATCTATTTAAGGTGATGGACTCAAACAAGTCTAGGAAGATACACATGCAAAGATCATTGACATGTCACATTTGTCAATGAATTTTATAGATTCCACTAAATTATTTAATTTACCCAATAAATGATTGAAACAAGTATTATATTAATGATAACTTATGTTAGAATATATCCAATGGCTCATCTAAAAATGTAGAGAATGCACCACATGTAAATTTAGACAAGTTTGAAGCTAATTAAATGAAAATTATGATTGTGTTAACTATAAAAACCCAAATTAGATGAATTTAAAATAAATTAGATGAAAATTGGAAAACCTTCCTCAATGAAATATGCCTCCTATATAATATAGTCAACCAATGTATGATGCCATATAAAAATAAATATGGATACATATAATTCCAAAAAAATTCCATTATCATTCTTTGTAACACTAACAAAAACCATTATATTTGTACTTTTAGTGCTTATTTATCTTTATTCTATGAATGGAAGAAAGGATAAAATCTAAAAACAACCATAAGTGCTTGAAATTTTGGATAGTTTGCTATACTTGGGTTTGAATCCCCACCAGTCTATACATGTTCTCTCCAAGTGTTGTGGTAGCATGATGTATCTCAAATTAGGCACCAATCCACTTGTTATAACTTCCTCTATGGATTTTACAATTGTGATACTAAATACTTATGGTTCCCATTTATGTAACAAACCATATAATGGTGGAGGTGCAACAAATGTACTCTTGTAGAATATAAATGATATTATTTAATCATCCCATAGGACAAAGTTACAAAATCTCTACATTTTCCATCCATCAAACCCAATTTTTTGGAAGAGTGGTTGGAATCCAAATAAGAATATATGTCACTATTGATTTCATCCATATTTAAACAATAAGGTAAGGGTACTTCTCCTAATGTGGAACATTTTATTAACATCTTCACCTCTGATGTTAATGGACATATGACATTTAAGATAATATTATTAATAAAGAACAATGTAGATTATACTATTAGTTATTTAAAGTACTAACATCTGATAATGATAACATAAAATCCAACAGCTACATATATTTATAGTAAAATTGGTAAACATATTGTCACATCTTATTTTTATTGTGCTTGATTATGAAGGCACCTACCTGTGATTATCATTATAAAGAGTAAATAATGATGATAATATTGAATTATGTTTTTAAAATCAAGGCTACCACATTATTCTTTATGTATTATGAGCCAACTAATATTTTTTACCCTACTTTTTATATTAAAATAATGTAATTAAGGTGATTAATTACCAATGAATGTTATGCAATTATGAGAAATTATTGACGTTGTATGATGGGTAAAATAAACTCCCCAATTAAAATGATTTAGTGCAATCACTTACATACAACCCGATAGAGGTGTTATTAGGGGTAGCCACTTGGCTTATTGATTATGCTAATTTCACTAATATTCAACCTAGTGATATATAACCTTACAAGGAACCTACATTGTGTATGTATTACTAAACCATGTGGAATACTGAGAGTACTAATTCACACTTTTTAAAAATAAATGACATGAACTATATTGTATAATTGAAATTATAGTAGATGCTAATCTATTTTGGAATCTTCCCACACAATATTGAAATCATGCATATAGAATTGAAGGATACACACTTAATTATAAATTGCATATATATAATTAAATTACTAAAAATAAATAATACATACCTTATTTAGATTACATGAAGGAAATAAATCACACAACATAAAGGAAAGTAATTTAATGGATGGGAATCTTATTTTAACGTAGCATGAGTGGACCTTTCCTTAGTTGGACTTGCGCTTCGATCCATTCCTCGATAAATATGAATTAATTCAAACCAAATTCTTTTCATTAATAATTATGTAGAAATTTTATATGAAAATATAATTCGGAATATATATTCCTCTAATCTTGCTTTCAATCCAATCCTTGAATACTTTATAATGTGTATCCATTCTTATTATATAGATAGGGAATCACCTTATTTAGATTTACTAATGTCTAGGTGATTACAACCACAAATATAAACTATGAATAAAATAAAACAAGTTACAACCTTTAACTATATTTAGGAAAGTTACAAAAATATATCCAAAATAGTCCTAATTCACTCCAAAACCATGTCTCGATGTTGTGGTTAATGTTTCAATTATTTAGACACCTCAACATTTCATTAAACCTAAATAAATGTTTGTTTGCTAATCTGTTTGGATCCCTTATAGGAAATATCATTTGTAAAGAGGGGTTGATGGTAGAACCATTAAAAATGGAAATAATTGTAAATCTAACACCCCATAAAACTCAAAAATAGGTCACAATAATTGTAGGGTACAAAGGCTACCACCACAATTCTCGAATCTCAGCATTATGGGATGGTAGATTTATAATTCTCCAAACGTAAGTGGATTTATAAATCTTAGTACGTATTTTTGAAAATAGGCACTTATGTCCAGTTATTAGTTTCTTCTAAATAAAAATAAACACACATATATATTTCTATAAATATAACCTTCTACACATATACATAAATGTGTGTGTCTGTGTGTGTGTACACTCATATTTATGACCCTATTTAGAGATTGTGATCAAATTCATACAACTATAATTTTTTGATAAGTAAATTGAGTTTTATAACCAGTTCCTAGTTTGATTTATTTGAGATGATCTTGAAATTTATTAAATTTATTAAGGGGTGTTGGGAAAGGAAGAATATGAAACTATTTATTTCTATATAAATATACCCTTATATATATACATGTGTGAGGACATTATAGACCTAAATGTGGACCATTTGTATATTGAAATTTGTGCACATATAACCATGTTTATAATTACTTGATAAAAATGTACTTTGAGTCATTAATGCTAAATATTTATATAAATGTGGACGTAGTTGTAGGTTGTGTTAGGAATAATGAGTTGAAATAGAAATTATCAAATGAGTAACTAGTTTTAAATACACTTGTATAGATACTTGAAAAATAAATTAAGTAAGAGAGCATGAATATGTATATCTATATATATGTATAAATGCATCAAGGATATTGTAACCTATATAATATCAAATAAAATGATGAAACCTAGGTGGATAAAATTTATAATATAGACCTTTTGGAACTGAATTTATTATTATGTATAGATGAATGAATAGACATATATATTATTATAAAGAGGTTTAATATTCATGCTAATATGCATCAAAATCAATATAATAATGTCTACATAAACTCATTCTTTTATATCAAGGGATCATGTGTAGTTGTAAGTAATAACTTGGATTTGGAGTGAAATATTTAAATAAGAGAATGTTTTTCTACATCAATTTTTGAATGGTGTATATACATAAAGACGAGGGAAATTTTTCTTGGTTTGTTTAGTTGGTAATGAACATAAACAACAAACTTAGTTATATCCATTCTAATATTTTTATAATATTTATAATCACTCTATTTTAAGTGAGAATAGGGAAGATAAGGTTGGTAATATATAACCAAAATGTAATCTTATTCTAATAAGATATTCTTCTATAATAAAACATGACAAAATAAATAGGGGACTGATATATAAATGAAATGTATAAACTTAAGTTTTTTAATGAGTTATTATGAGATGGATATGATATCATGTTAACTGAGTGTTGTTATCAATTGTATATACTTATAAATATGAATTTTGATTGAAGGATATTTGCAAAAGGGACTTACAATGATTTGATTCTTGTTCTAGTTTTCCATACACAGTTGGTTTTGAATACAACCTATTTTTATGAACATATATCTATCAATTTTATGGTTGAGTGAATGATGGGATTGTTTATTATGATTTCTTGAATGGAAACAACGAGTTTTTCATGTAATGAAGAAAAAAAATCTAGGAAGGACAAAATTAACAACAAAATATAAGATAAGCTTAGATACATTATTTTTGTTTAATAAGACTCATTTGGATATATTGTTTATAGATTTTTACATAGAGAGAGACATAAATGGTATTTTGACAGAAATATGATGTGAAATTGATATGGTGTTTTAATCTTGGATTATTTTATAAACCTATGTATATGACTGGTTTGAGTATAGTTCATTAGAATAATCTATGCATATCACAACTGAGGTTAGTGAGTTATAGAAATGAGATTGTTAAATTATTATTGCTCATACTTTGTATTAGATTAAGTGCATGTTGGAATCTATATTTATTATGCCTTGAAATTTTATGTGAAAATTACTAGTCTAGTTTCATATCTAATAAGTGCTAGGTATATGAGGTGAAAATTACTAGTCTAGTTTCATATATTTACCCTTTGATATCACCATATTGTTTTCATTCATTAGCAAAGAGTTAGTGTGCATGGAATTGACTTAGATCCATGTGAAATCTAATATCAATAATGAAAAATTTGACAAAATTAATGTTGTAGCTATGGCATTTTCATTCCACTATACTTTTTAGCTTGCAATTGTATGATGATTTCATTTTAGATAGAGAATTGGATTCTATGGTCTATGTGACTATTGAATGTATTAATTATTATACATGAATGGGTTTTGGTTGATTTATTGATATTTGTACCATTATTATCTACCCCTCCATGAAGAGTAGGGCCATTCATAATGGGGAGTTATGTAGGAGACCATTGGTCTATGGTTAGAGGTAAATTACTCAGATGATGCTCTCCCTCTATCATCTGGTTCAACCATTTAGGATCATACTTAGGATATATATTTAAGGATCATTGAGATGTTTGTGAAGCTCATTTGTATTGTTGTTCATAGTGTATTATGTATTTATCTCTATATTGAAATGTAACATGTTATACATTTTTATTAGATGGATATTCATCACAATAGTGGTTGTGAGACTTGTAATTAATTTTGAATATAATGAAAATAATGGATATAGGCATATTTATGTCTGAAATGTGGATTATAACAATGTCTTATTGTAATTAAATCTTTCCAATATATATCTAATGATGAATATTCATTTAAAATATGTTATATACTTTTTGGGAGCTAAATGGATCATTTTATTAATTAGTGGGTTAATAAATTGTTGTATTTATTACGTAGATACAATTAGTAACCAAAAAGTGATTGTATAAATAGGTAAACATGATTTTATAAGTGTACTTTATGTTTAAAAATAAATAAATGTAACTATTGGTTAATATAATGGGATCCTAACAAATTTAGTGTCTGAGAGAGTGACACACATGGCCAACACACTAGATATATTAGCTATATATTAGGCATTAGTGTCACACATTATTACGCTAGAGGCACATGCAACATGAGTAGAGGGAGAGGTTGTAGGATTATGAGTGAGGACCACTACCTTGTAGATATATCTTAGTGAGGCTTAAGATGCAATATATTACTAGAGTGCATTCCCTCCCCCAACTAGGGATGCAAAAAAATACTAGCCTCAAATATATATTTTTAAAATTTTGAATTTGGTTGTCTAAGATATGTAGAAACCATTTCCTCTATGTATATATTGATATTTTGACACATTTTATTTTACATTGGAAATGTTGATTTGATTCTTAAATATATATAAAATATGTATCATGGTTTAATGTGATATCATGATTGGATTTTTTTGTCTTGTATATTCTATTATGTTCAATAAAATTGAAAGCATTGATATAAAAATAATGAAAGAATAAGTGTAAAAATAACATCTAAAGCAATTAGATATATGAACATGACAAATAAAATACTAGTAATAAGTTTATAAGAAATACATCAAATTTGGACATATACAAATAAATTTAAATCAAAGCATATGATGTGAAAATAAATTAATTGGTTATAATAATATCCAATCTAATAATATAAGGAAGGAAAATATAATCAAACAAAAAATATGTGAAAAAAAAGGTTAACATAATATCCAATTTAAAATAGATCAAAAAATAATTTAAATTAAACAAATCATATATAACCTAAAAATATATTTTCAAATGGTTCTAAAACATCCAATGAAAGCACATAACATAAATATGATATAAATAAGGTATATGAAAATAACTGTGAAATTATCACAATATAAAAAATATAAATACATATGATAATATTTAAGTCAAATATAAGATGTGATTGGAAAAAAGGAATGGCATAACCACCAAATCAATGTTTGTGCTAGAATGTCTCATAGAGATATGTGAACATCTAAATCCATATATAATACAATGAATATGGTATGAATGTGACTATGATGCATTTTTGTGCAAATTTGTTGGTTTTATTCCCTAAAGTTTTAACATACAACACAAAAAATAAAAAACCCAAGAGGCATAATAATGAGAGCTATACAAGTTAAATATGAATTAAAGAGCTAGGAAAAGGCAAAATAAGTAAAAGGTAGTTGAGTAATATAGTAACAATATCCATCAATGGGATATTTGGAATTATAAGATGAATATAAGAAGGAAAGACATAATAGAGGGGATGTGGAAATCCTTAGTGAAGACAAGACACTCTAATAATGTGGGAAAGGATAAGAGCTTTCAATGTCAAGGATCTAGAGAACCCCACCTAGAAATCATAGAGCTTAGGATAAAAAATGAAATAAAACTATCATCCCATGAATACTGCATGCGTGAAAATATAAAACAATCATAACTTTTCATGGAATTTTATCCATCCTTCTAGAGCCCAATGAAGCCATCATTCACCCATAATTAGATACTTGCATGAGATTTAGGCGCCACTAATGATATATATGTAAATCCTCTTGCACTAGTCTATTATCCTACTGCACTCTAATAAATGACTTTATCATGAGACTAACTATGTTTTTTGAGCTTCAACTAGGATAGGGAGCATGATAAATGATATGCTCATGTCTTTTGGTGTGAATTTGAATTTTTACCTTTTGAAATTACCTTTTTTATTTTTATTTTTTTGATGCTATATTGGATTATAAATTTTGTTGAAATTTTTATTTTCCTTCTCCATATAAATCAATAAAACCAATAATGGGTGCTAATGATGACTAGCATAAGAAAGATTACATGTAGTCAGTAAAGAAGAGAACCTAGTGACCAAGAATCTTAGACAATCTTAGACTTACAATATATAAGAGAGTGTAATATTGTATTCAATGAAAACATGCCTTAAGTGAAATAAGCAAAGTTAAATATGGGGATCATAATAGATCTACATAATATAAGGTGATATATTGAATATATGTTAGTAACTGATCACAAGAAGGAATATTTTTGCTTTAGATAGACCAGATAATGGATAAATAAACATAAGTGGGAAAGATGATAATGGACTCAAAATTAAAGAGCATGATAGAAGAAAAATTAAAGAGCTAAATAATCAAATGCAAAACTTAATGAAGTAATATCTAAGACATGATAAAATATGAATTATATAACTATTCATAAATGTCTCAAAATATCATTACATGTATCATCAACCACATCGTAGATATTGCATTAAATTTGCTATTGAACTTAGCCATGATCCATTATAATATCTCAAAAACACATGAAATAAAAATATTGATAATATATTTGATAAATAAAATATGGGTGTTATCATTGGGATGAAATTTCTCCTTAGATTATGAATAAGGTAAAAGGGGAATAAAATATTTCATCCTCAGAGGTGATTTTGGCTATGAACGAGGTTGTTCCTCCATATTTTGAACATGATGTGATGTCAATAGGGGATATTGATGCCCCTACCTTTGAAAAATGTTGATATGATGTTGATAATCCTTTCACTCCTTAATGAAGTGGGAAGTAAAATCATGCCAAAGATAATATAGATCCCTTTCTTGGGGATGTATGTGGAAATTGTCTTCGGTGGTAGAAGATAAAACAAAGGAGAATAAATTGGTGCCTCACTATGAGGCATATATATATGATATTTATTAACTTGATGTTCTAACCTCTATAAATTTTAGGAATGTTATTAAAGTGATATACACTTAACTTTATAATGGGTAGAACACTCATGCCAAATACAATAACAATTATCTTTTTTTCATATGTATGTGGAAATTTTATTTTGAGAAGGAATATCCATTTACAGATAAAAAATTCATGGCCTTGAGATGAAGTACATATAAATATTGTTTAAGGTCTTAAAAACTATTCATATTATGTGTACTAGTCCCATGAAATTTAAAAAAAAAAGGTTGGGAAGACACATAAGATGGAAGACTATCCACAAGAGATATTTATCCTTGTGACTTTTGTTTCTCTAAATTTATCTTATATTATCTATAGTTATGGATCATATGATACAAGGAGTTATGAAATGAAAAAATTTATGTTAGATGATGATGTTTTAACACTTCATTTGAAAGCTTTGAGTGTTAGTGGGTGTAACATTGAATCCAAAATTTTGGGAAGTAAAATACTCTATGTAATATAAGACCTAAAAAATGAACCAAATTAGTATTAAAACCATCATATGAAATACTATTAATAACTAAAGGAAGTGAATCATCATGCATTCTTGAACAATAAATATTAAGCATGTTAATGCTAGAGTTTAAAGATCATTGTTTATGAGATTGTAGAAAGGATGAATTATAACATATAATTTTCATATGTTTTGCTTGAGAATAGTAAAAAAAATAAGTGTCATCTAACATATAACTGTCATGTTAATTGAGAGCGATGAGATCCCTTTTAATGGATTCAACCATAATGTCTCTAGAAGGAATAATAATAGGAAATTTCTTAGAAATTATAATTATCATAAGAATATTGTCAATTATCCTCTTATGAGAAAAAGGTCACAAGGAGAGAGGAAATGATATTTTTTAATTTTAAGATTTATCTCATCAAATTCATCATCAAAACTAAAGAGGTTTTGTGAGATATTTGTCATAAGCTTAAGGTGACCACTATAACCTTAATGAACCGATATGAATTTTGAAAATATGATACTCACAAAAATGAATGATTATAAGTAGTTCAAGGGTAAGCATTTTAAAGACACCATGTTTTTAGAATTGTTCATAATTCCATTTGTATCACCTTTAATTTTTAGATAGTTTTTAAGTAAATAAATTTATCACATTGACATACTAAATAAGCTATGAAACTCAAACAATGAGTCAACGATGAGTTAAATAGTAGGAAATTGATTAATTATAGGATAAATAAAGGTTTAAAATTATAACTTTCAACCTAAATATTATAGGAGGTACTATATACACATAATATTTTAAACTTTTATCAAATACTAATGCTTTACATTTTGAAAAAACCCATCGAGACTCAATCTCTATGAGCGTATACCCTAAGGGGTGTACCAGGAAAGGGGTGGGTAGACATTTGGTGCTTCATAGGAATGTAGACATTATTACCAATCCAACTAGCTCCCAATACCATTACCTAAGCTATTTCTCCTCGTTTGAGTATTCCTCCAATCTTTTCATCTTTCCATCCCTCCTTTCTTGTCTTAAAATCCTTTTTTATTATTAGTTGTACTGGGTCAACTAGGTCAACCTAGTATAGTTTAGGGGTATTCTTTACTTTCTTTGTTTATTAGCCTTTTGTCTGACCTAACACAAACCTAGTAAATTATCCTTGAAAACACCTAGGTTGACTAGGTCAACCCTGTATAGCTGATGTTCTTAGAAGGATTTAGGATAAGATCTACCTATATATACAATATCATTTTGGTTATTATTCATATTTACAATCAAGAGTTATTATTGACTTGTGCTTCTTCACAATCTGCTCTTCCACCATTCTACTTGAGGAGACTTAGCTTAGGTTTCTTATTTGGATAATCTAGTCTTATGGATAAGTATTAGATGTTTTGGCCTTTCTTAGCGATCCTTATTAATGACAAAAACCTCTTGAAAAGACCCATTAGTTAATGGATATATTGAGTTTCTATGGGTTCACATTTAGGTAAGTATATTCTAACTTTGTTCTTCTCTCTTTTAGTAGATAGATGTAGCATAAGTGTTGCTCAAATAATAATATCTTTCATATTTCATGTATTAGGGTGTTATTCATACTTATTTTAATTGAAGTTCCCTATACATATTTTTTTAATTTCTTCTAACCCTCACTTTGTGCCACAAGCTTTGGTGAACACTATATTAGATTTTGATTTCTTATTATTATAATAGAGTGGACATTTTAAACCTTAGGAATCCATTAGGGTTGTTGTGTGATTGTGTTAGATTCTAGGATTTGGAACCCATTCTATTATGATATGTTGTGACAAGTGATCCCCCAATTGGGTCTAGTGGATCCCCATATCGATCATGCTCCTGCTTAACAAGTGTATCCCAATCAGAAGTGTTAGTGTAATCTATCTTATACAATCTAGGATTAATTCATAGACATGATGCATTTTTGATTGCATACATTTTGGTTAACCCAATGTGAACTAACCCTTGAAATATTTTTTTACTTTTACTTCATTTATTTCATTCATTTTATCATAATTTCTATCATATATCTTTGACATTCTAGATCGATTTTGTTGACCTAGATATTTTTATCTATGTGTAGGTTTTCAAGAATAGGTAATTGGATCAACCCAATTGACCCACTATATGTTTCCATAATTTTAGACATCTTTATTAACCTACTAGGTTGACCCAATCAACCCCTTATAGTTTTAGCACTTTTCAACAAGTTTTTGTATAACTTGATCAATACTATTTACCTAGTTTGTAGGTTTTTCAAGCACACTTCCAGGTTATAGACCAACAATATTCTTTATTAAAAATCTAATGCACCAAGGTTCCTTTCTACCTATTTGTTTCTCTATGTTTCTTTATTTCCTTTCATAGTTTACAGTCTTCAAAACTACCCTTTCATAGTCAACTGGATCGACACTGCCAACCTAGTTCTATGTTTTATGTGCTATCTAAAATAACTAGATTGACACTGCCAACCTAGTTCATTTTTAGACCTTGTTTCTACATTATAGGTTTGACCTTATCAACCCTATTTTATAGTTTGTGCATATAGTATCAACACTATACCTTGTTTCAAAGTTAGAATTGACCATATATTTGTTAGTAATTAGCTCACACATTTATTTTATTATTGTTTTCATGCTTAGAATAGTTCATATAATTTAATTAGGGTATTTTCAATTAATCACTTAGTTTCACTATTTCTATTTTATGCACGCATAGGAAAATCACATAACATAAACAAGCACTTTAACATTTTATCTACCCTAGGCCAACCTAATTGGATTTCATCACCAAGGGGGAAGTTGACTTGATGCTCTAGTCAAGTATAAAACATGGTTAATGGTAGATTCTGGCTGAGCATTCAACACCCTTATCACTAAGGTGTGTGAAGTTAGGGGGTAGGCCCCAATACCAAGCTTGCATCATTTCCACTATAGTCCTTTTCAACCAAAAACTACCTGAAACCATCCTTAGATTACTATATAGTAACTTGATTATAGCTAACTTCCCATCTCATTAAAAATCACATCTCAATAATCTTAATAAAATTAGGTTGACCAATTAGTTATCTTTAATTTTTGATTTCTTGATCTTTACTCAATTATGTGTGAAAAAATTTGCATTAGCCAACATTATTACAAGGTTTTGTTTTGTGTGACTCAATTGGATTGGCCAATATTGATCCAATTAATTGTTTGTTTCCCTTCAACTCTTATTTTCCTAGATTATCTACAAAATTATCTTATTTCAATTCATAACTTAGCTTTCTCATCTTCCCTATCTATTGTATTGGATCAACCTAGTTAACCTTGTACCTTTTTTAGCCTTTGAGCACTATACTAGATTGACCTAGCTGACCTTGTATAGTTTTTATCTCCTTTTGCCTCTTTTTCTTTCCTCTATTTACTATACTAGATTGACCCAATCAACCCTATACTATTTTTTACCTTCCCTATTCATCAATCTAACTTCCCATCTCTCCAATTTTGCATTATGTTCATCTGTCTTTAGTCAAAATGAAGTTCCTATCATATTCTTCTAAGATAATTTAAATCCATTTAGGTACTATATGGGATGTTCCTTTCTTCCACTCTTTTCATCCTAAGAGAAACATCACTCTTGGGGTACCCCTTCTTAGATTTCATTTATGAACTATAACATGGTGAAAATAACACCTCAAGATGAAGTTGATGGATCTGATCCTTTCTTTACTTACTAAGAAACTTCTCATCTTCAAAACATTCAAAACAATGTGGGAGTGATTGATATAAGTTTACTTAACGATCACACTAGTAATCCATCTTCATATAATCCTCTCCCTAATACTAATTTTGGGAGTGTTCCTAGCAACACCAACCCACCACCTAATACAAATCAACTATTAACCCAATTTATTCAACAAATGAACATTATGAAAAATTCTAACACCAACCAAATGATGTAGCTTTATCAACACTTAATCAATGTGGCTAATCAACCTTCAACTATTTATCCTCAAGATAATCCTAATTTCATTTCTCCACCTCTTAGGGATGCCTTAGGTAATTTTATTCCTCAACCCATAATGAATAAAAATATTCTTCAAATCATTCAAAATAAGCCTTTAGCTCCCATCATTATTTCCATTGATATTGGTAACATATCTCCAACTATAAAATATGATGGGACTAAAGATCCTGCCTCATTTATTAAAGCCTTTGACAACCTTTACAAAGAGTGGATCCAAATTAATACCTCCACCACTACTAAAATCTTAGTTAAAACTTTCACTAGTGATATATTAGAATGGTGTAATCAACTTCCCCAAAATTCTATTTGGCAATTTGAAGATTTGGTCAATCTTTTGGTTATAGAGTTTCAACATAATGATCTTCTTAAAAATTGTCTTAGCCATTTCATCAATGCTAAGTAATCTCTAACTGAATCAACTCATAATTTTATTAAAATATGGAAATATTTAGCTCATAAATCCAACCATAACATGATTGATGATAACTTATTCAAAATATTTATCATGGATTTAAATCCTACTCTTCAATATAAGGTTTGAAACTTTGCTCCTCAAACACTTAATGAAGATCTTGATCAAGCTAATATTATGAAGCAATTTGAACCTAATCCTTAAATTCTTAAGGGATCTTTCCAAACATCTAATTCTATCATTAGTAATTCTCTGTAAAACAAATAAGGAGTTGCCAATACTGATATTCCTTCACCTTCTCATACACCTTTTTTGATTTAGTAAATGAAACAACTTTTACCACCCTCAAAACCTTTCATCTATCCCAATGCTCATCCTAAGTGGTATGCCCCCAATTTGTTTTTTTGGTTCCATGCCAATATCGAGCATTCTCATGAATCTTGTAGAGGTATCAATAAATTTTTTGTCTCTTATATTATTGGTGATTCATTTAATCACAAAGGTATGATCAATCTTCATCATTAATAATGCACTACCGCTTCTAAAAAACAACAAACTTTAAAAACTTATACATATTATAACCAAAACTATTATTCAAATAATAAGGCAAATGTTAAGGATGTTTGTGACTTCGATGCTGATTATGACCAATACTATAACAACTCTTAATATGTCAATACTTTCAAGGTCTATTATCTTCATAAATCGGCTCAAAAATATTCCATTACCAAACCTATAAATCCATCTTTAGAAGAACAAATTCTTAAAGATACTACCACCTCTAATGTTGATTTAGAAGCACTTGAGGAAAAAGTTCCTCCTTCCAATTCTATAACCACATCTATACCTTATAAAACTAATTTACCTTCTAAACCTCATTCTAGTTCTTTTAAATCTCATTGGAAACTTCTTGAAGAACTCAAGTCCATGCCTTACAATATTCCTCTTATGGAGTTGGTTTTAACTTCATCTTATCATCATAAATTTATTATGAAAAAACTTCAAGGAATTGAAGATCCATCCTCCATAGATGAAGAACCACCTTTTATTGATTCTTAACCTACTAATGTTAATAACATTGAAACCTCATGTCCCTCTTCCAAACCTTTCATTAAATTTATTGAAGAGGACATGATAAATGATGAAATTCTTTTTCATGCTGATGATCCACCACTCTTTATTAAAGTATCCATTAATACCACTCTTGTCCATAAAGTCTTAGTTGATGAAGGTTATGGTATTAATGTAACATTCTTGTGGCTTATTCAATCACTTGGTTATAATAAGGATCATATCAGGCAAACCTGACTCACTTGTCGTGGTTTTGACAAGATTAATCAAAAACCACTCGGTTGCATCTAGATTCCATTAAGCATAGGACCTAAGACCATTCCAACCAAATTTATGGTCTTTGATCTACCTTTATCTTATAATATCCTTCTTGGTCATCTATGGACTCATCGAATGAGGGTCATTGCTTCTTTTGGTAGTCAATGTATTAAATTCTTACATAATGTAAATGGTACAAGCATGAAGCCAATCTAAATCCATGGAGAATTCATATTCCTAATCCTAAAACTCAATATCCTATTCCCATGAATCCTAAAATTAACAATGCTTCTTTACCCAAGTTCATCAACATGAGTCCTAATTTACAAGTTACTCTTGTGGATTCTGATGATGGTGAGCCCAATGAGCTACAACATACTTGAAATACTACCAAGTTACCTCCATATATTTCACGATGGCTTCCTCCTTATCTATTACCAAAGGACCATACTATTCCTTTCATGGATGAGATTATTGACTTTCCCCCTCTATGTAATGCTTACGATCCTTATTTACTAGAAGATGTCCTCACTTTCAATTATTTTGGAGTGGCTAAATTGTTTCAAAATCCTCTCATCATATCTCCTTGTACATTAAGCAACATTGGGATTTTAGCTTCTGATACTCTCCCTAATTCTCAAGCTTGTATAAATTTTCCAACATATGATGATAATTATATCATGGTCCAAGCTCAATCTAGAGGCTTAGATGTCCAAAATGACTAGAAAAATTTATCCAAAATTCATGTTTTTAATTAGGATGTACATACCATTTTTGTGGATCTTACCTTATATCTTTAGGGTCATGTGCCTCTTATCAATCCTCCTTTTATCAATACTCCTTGGATGGTAGATCAAATTATACCTTCTAAACCTCCAAAAGTTCCTACACCTTTGGATCCTATCATTCCATTAGATCCTTCTCCCAACATTGAATATACCAATACTATCATCTCTTCTATTTCATTTACTTCATCTACTCCTAAAATTACACTTGATGCTAAGGCAACCGATGTCCATCAAATTCATTTTGAGTTTGATAACCATGGAAATTAAATTCTAGATTTTGAAGTAAATGTTAAATATTATGGTTCTCTTCATACCTTGCATAGTGATTAATCTATTCTTGAGTTACTTCATACCTAAAAACATCAACTTCTTCGACAACATCATAAATGTGGAAATTTCAAGACTAAAACTCCTTGCTTCAATAATTTCATTGCTAGAGTTGATCCTAAAATAAATCCAATTTCAGCCTTACCTAATGCACCATACCACTTTCAAGATGGTAATGCCATACTTATAAAATAAACTAATCACATATAATATGGTACCCTATCTTGTCCTCAACCAATTACAGTCTCTTAAGAGCTTTCACCTACTGAACAAAATAACTTTTGCTTATTTTTTGAAAAATATCATGAAGTTTTCACTTGGTCCTTGGAGGTCATTCCTAACATTGACCCTAGCATTATGGTGCATAACATCATTACTTATCCTAATTCCAAGCATGTGCACTAAAAATTAAAAAAATCCACCTAAATTTACAAGTCTATGTCATAAGAAAATCATCAAATTACTTGATGCTAAATTTATTAAACTAGTGGACTATTTTGAACGGGTTTCTAACATTATTCTTGTTTGGAAGAAAGTCACTATGGTCATTTTCATTTGTATTGATTTCTACAATATTAATATAGCTTGTCCCAAGGATAATTTCCCCTTACCTTCAATAAATTCCATCGTTGATTCCATAGCTTGTTAAAAAATGTTGTCTCTTATGGATGGATTCTTGGGATACAATCAAATTCATATCATTCTCAAGGACCAACATAATACTACTTTCACCATGGAATGGGGCACCTATTTCTATGTCAAAATTCCCTTCAGTCTCAAAAATTCTAGAGCCACTTACCAATGTGAAATGACTCACATCTTTCATGATCTCATTCACAAAATTATTGAAACCTATGTGGATGATCTTATTGCTAAATCTAAACATCATAAGATCGATCTTGCTATCATCTTTGATCATCTCCTTAAATATAAAGTTAAACTTAAGCCTTATAAATGTGCCTTTGGAGTCACATCTAGTAAATTTTTAGGATTATTAGTCTTTATTTATGGCATTGACATTAATCTTGACAAAATTAGTGCTATTATTAACATGCTTATTCCTTATTCTATTCTCGACATTCATACTTATTTAGGAAAACTTGGGACAATCAGATGACTTTTACCTAAAATGGCATATCAAATTCATTATGTCAATTCCCTTCTCAAGAAAGGTACTACCTTAGAATGGATAGATCCATGTCAAAAAGCCTTTGATAACATGAAAGGGTTATTGCTTCATCCACCTACACTTCATCCTTCTTCCAACAATAAACCTTTGATTTTATATACTTCTTCAACACCTATTTTATTTGGGGCAATGCTTACCAAACAAGATGACATGGGAAGAGAGTATGCTATCTATTACATTACTTGAGGCCTCATCAATTATGAAATATGTTATACCAAAATTGAGCATTATTGCCTCACTATTTATTTTGTAGATGAAAAGCTTTGCCACTATATGCTTTACCAAACTACTTATGTCATGATTCATTATGACCCCCTTCATCATTTCTTCTCCAAAGAATTTATTTTGAGAGATAGAATTTGTAAATGGATGGTCTTACTTATGGAATTTTATCTTCACATCATCACACAAAAAGTTGTTAAAGGACAACTCATAGCCGACTAACTTACTATAGCTCCCATTTCAGCCACTTATTCCCTTCAAGATGACCTTCCTAATGATAATATCCTTTACATTTAAAGTCTTAATCAGGCTATCTATCTTAAAGATTACTTTCATATCTTTATCACTGATCTTAAAGAATCTTCCACTCCCTCTAGTATTACTAAACCAAAGATAATTATCAAGGAGCTTCACAAAATTAATGTTGACTTTCATGAGGGTACTTGGACCCTTCACTTTGATGCTAAATGCCTTTAAGGAGCTGGAGTAGGATTCTTCTCACTAGTCCTCTTGATAATATCATTCCTTTAGCTTTTCACTTCACTTTTTTAGTCACCAACAATATGGCCAAATATGAAACTCTTATCTTAGGCATGAGAGCTACTATGGATTTAGACATTTAATACTTCCATGCTTTAGGTGATTCTAAACTTGTTTGCCATCAAGTTAGTGGTGATTATTAATGTAAAATTGAGAGCCTTATTACATGTCATCAAATTTCAACCATTCTTGTTAAGGATTTTATCTTTTCACTATTGAGACTATTCTTAGAGATCAAAAATCCATTATTGATTCTCTTTCCTCCTCAACTTCTCTCTTTCATCCACATCAAGTTCTTTATGATCCTTCTTTCTTTATTCAAATAAGAAAATATCCATCTTCAACTCAACCATCAGATTCACTTATTTTTCATATCAAGGCTATTACCATTTGACAAAGCCTTTGGTATCAAGACATCATTCAATTATTATAACACCAAAATCATCTTCCTAATTTAGACTATCATGAAAAGACACACATTCATAAATAAGCTTTTAAGTATGTATTTCAACACAACATCCTTTACTATCGTAATGTTGAAGGTACCTTACTTTATTATGCTATGCAAGATGAGGTACTTCATCTTTTTGAATAAGCAAATGGGGGAATTTGTGGTGCAAACTATAATAGACATACTACATCATGCAAATGCCTACGTATGGGTTACTTTTAGCTTACTCTTGAAAAATATGTAATCAAAAATGCTAAAAAGTTTACTCCTTATCAGCTTCATAATGATCTTATCTATTCATATCCTTCCAAGCTTAAAATTATTGAATCTCCTTGGCCATTTTCCACATGGGGATTTGATCTCATTAGTAAACTTCTTTGCTCCTAAGATGGGCATGTATTTATCATCATTGCTACCAAATATTTTACCAAGTGGGTAAAAGCCATGCCCCTTGTTAATGTCACCAGTCTTACCATTTCTAAATTCATTATTAACCAAATTATTTTCTAGTTTGGTATTTCCCATACTATCATTTCAGATAATGGTGGTAATTTCAAAAATAAACATGTTAAATAACTTTGCACTAAATTCAAAATTATCACAAGTTTTCCATGCATTATCATCCTCAATGTAATGGTCAAGATGAGGCCACCAATAAATTTCTCAACAAAATTATTCAAAAGATAATTATTGAAACCCACATAGATTGGCATATTCATCTTTACCCTACACTTTGGGCCTATTGAACTAGCATACATACTACCACTAGGGCAACTCCATTTTCTCTAATCTATGGTTCTGAGTTAGTTCTTCATTTAGAAGTTGATCTTCCCTCTCTTTGTATATATATTCATGGTATTATTTCTGATGAAGAATTACATGAAGTTCATCTTCCTACCCTTGATCTTCTTGATGAATGTTAACTTTTTGCCTTACAACATAACTACCAATACAAGTTTTGTATCACTTGACAACATAACTACCAATACAAGGTTTGTATCACTTGACAACATAACAAAAGTGTTAAAGTCCACACTTTTAATGTTGGTGATCTTGTCTTTAAATTAAACTACACCCATGATAAATAAGGTAAATATTCCCAAAAATGGTGGACCCCATATTTAGTTAAAACTATTCTTGGTCTAAGCACTTACTATCTTCAAACTAATGAAAGCCATGTTTTCAAAATTCCCACTAATGTATAATTCCTCAAAAAGTACTTTGCCTAGATATTTCATTATTTTTATGCTTTTTATCTCCATCTATCTAACACTTTTTAAAATTTTCTTAAGAATGGGTCTCTCCCTTCGTAGCAGTGCCCTCCTCTTCACAAACCTTTAGTCCTCCATTTTGGTCTTTTGGTTTCTTAATGTACCATAGTCCTATTTATCTTCTTGAATTTTCTCTTGTTTTTCTCACCCCTTGGGTATTTGTTTTTATGAGTTGGATTATAATACCATGGATAGGACCTGATATTCCTCATAAAACCACCATCTTTTAATCATTTCTTTCTCTTATTGCTACTTGACAATGTTGTTTGGGCATCCTTTGGGTTTCTTATTTTATGAGTTGCTTTATAAGACCATGGATATGACCCAAAATCCCTCATAAAACTACCATATATTTACTGACTTTGCTTATATTTCACTTGCTTATTGGTACCCTCATGGGTTTCTCTTTTATGAGTTGCTTTGTAAGATCATAGATCTGACCTAATCATCCTCATAAAACTATTAGTTTGCCATTTCTTTTCTAGAATGTGTTTTGCAATGGTTACAAGTTATTGATCCTTGTTCTCAACTTTAACTTTTTCTTTCTTTTTCTAGATGGAATTTTCACAATAATATATGTTAGCATGTCTTCCTCCATTTACCTCATTCTCATGATAAGGAATCACACTTTATTATCATTGTATTATTTTTGCACTTTGTCACATTTTTTTAAAATTTTAAGTAATTCAAATTGTTCCATGTGTCACTCCTCTTGATTTCCCCTTCCTTTCAGTCCACACTAGATAAAATAAGGAAAAAGTCAAGATAACACTTTTATTTCACATAGATTTATGAGACTCTTAGACCCCATGCTCTTTGAAGTTTCTCTCTCTTAGCAACCTTGTCCCAAGTTTTCAAATGAAATTCATCTTTAACACCCATGTTTGGTTTTCCAAATCCATATGGAGGAGGAATAGGAAAAGCCATCAAGAAAGTTAAAATCCAAATCATTTGAAACAAAAGGTAATGATATATAAAAGAAAACATATAGATATCAAAAGTCAAATTCATAGTAAAAGATGTGATTTAAAGCACATATCCTATCTCTAATCAAAGCTCAAACTCTACAATCAACTTCACATATAACCAAAGTCCTTTGGGGTATGGTAGGCCAGTACAATGAAATAGGGAATTTCAAAAAATTGTATGGTGATACCTACTTTCTCACACAAGTACCCAATCTTTGTAGTAGATCGATGAATCTATAAGGGGTCTTGAAGAATTGGGAATGCATTGTGGTAAGGTAGGTCCATTTTAATTTTCATGCATATAACCTTCATGGGATGAACTATATACTCCATTATTTTACCTAAGACTTTTGTGGCTAAGAGAATTTCTTCATAGTCTTTAAGGTTGAAAGTCCTCTTGTTTTGATAGACCTAATTTGAGTGTCTTAATTTTGATAAAGAGTTCCTTTACCTTGGTTTTTCCTTCATTCTCTCTTCCACCCATTTCATTCCCCCCTTGATACACAAATTTTGATTCCAAATCTATTTTCCCTCTTATTTTAATTCCTTATTCTTTACCTCTTATAAACATGCTATCACTACTTTATTTTGGTTTTATTTATCCTTAGAGAAAAACAACATGTTTGAAAAAACTATGGATTTCTTTATTTATACCATCACTTTAAATTTCCTAGACTTACTTTACTTTTCTTTTTCCATTTATCTTTATTTTTCTATCTTTCTATTATGGACACCTGATTTCATACCCTTTTTCCATTGTTTAGTGAGGTTGGCTTGTTACTCCTCACTCAATAATGTTGTTTTCCCTTTTATGCACCTTTCACCATTGTTGAGTGAGATGTGGATTGTTACTACTCACTCATCAATGTTATTTTACCATTTTTTGTTTAGTATTTTTTATTTATTTTATTACCATCCTGTTTGACATATATCCTTGGTTTGATTTGGTGAGTTTGCCTTTCTTACTTTAGGATATCTTGTTTAAGTTTTTTGATCTTTAGTAGCCTTAGATTTTTGGTTACCCAATTTAATCTTGTTGTTTGACTTGGTAATTTGTTCTAACATAACACATGTCACCTATCTTTCCAAATTTCCTAAGTACATCCCATCCTTATAGCACCAACTATCTTGGATTTTATTATATTTATTTATTTTTACTTTTTACTTTTATATTCTTGGGTTTGTCAAAAGCAGTCTCTATGACCTACATAATAAAAACTAAGAACACAAAATAAAACCATCCCACGATAGAGGTAATTCAACGTATGCATCACATTTAATTTTTAGTTATTTACTTTTTAGTCATTTAATATTTTAGATTAGTTTCCATTTCAGTCATTTAATTCAAATTATTTTTGTCTTAAAATACTGTAAATTTTTTAGCATCAATGTTGTGTGTGTCCTTATGTTCTTCCTCAAAGCACCATCCCCTATTACACCTTAGTGACACATGATGAGATTTAGGTGGGGCATATGTATACACATAATATTTTTAACTTCTATCAAATACTGACACTTGACATCTTGTATGAACCTATTGAGACTCAATCTCTCTGAGTGCATGCCCTAAGGGGTGAAACAAGAAAGGGGTGGGTATAACTTTGGTGCTTCATAGGATTTTTATCCCTTATTTTTTTAGACACACAAAACTGGCCACCAATAACTTCCAACCAGGCTTTTGACCAATTCTTACCAACATGCACAATTTGGCCTAAAAACATTAAAACATATTAAATGAGTTGAAATTGATGTATTCAAGTGTAAATTTTCTCTAGGGTATTTCTAAATGGGATAATTCATTTTATGGGCCAGCTAACATTGATCAAATCATTTCGAGTCAAAATGCCAATTTTACACTTACGTGCTCTTGATTGTTTTTTTTTTGTCAAATATCTTATACAAGACATGTGCCTTTGTTATTTGGTATTTAAATTATCCTAAATGGGATAATAGATCTAACACATCTGACATGGAATTATAATTCCAATTCAATAAAATTTTAGACCAATAACAAGACATTATGATCAATTTGAGTAATTTGTGCATAAAGTGCTTAATCATGCTTATAACTAATAAGTCCAAATTAGGGCCTAATTAAGAATTCCATGGAAACTTGTTGAATACTTGTTTTTAGAAATGAATATTGAATATCTGCATCATCAGGTGACCTTATTTCTTGGGAATACATCCCTAGGCCATAAATGCCATAAATATCAGGATTCATACCTCCCATGCCTCATCAAAGCCCTTCTATGCCTTTTAATTGCCCCTCTATCCAAATTATTAATGGAAATATTTTTATAATGAATTTAATATTTATATTTATCCATTTACACACATCTCAATCTTGAGATGGACAGTCATGGTTGATCCTCAAACCATTCCTAAAGTCTATAAATAACAACCTTCAAAGCCATAATTTTAAGCTCTCACTTGACAAAGTTATAATGACAAATTGATTCTAAAGATTCATGTAAATTATTGTTATAATGTCCAAATATTGAGCCAAGCTAATCCAAGCCAAGCCAAACCTACACAAGATGCCAAGGAGAGATGGAGGTAGTCAATCTTCCATTGATGCAGACTTCATGAGCACAAACTGAGTAAGCCACTATAACAAGCATTTTGGAGCATCCAAGGAAGGTGAAATTAAGTTTTATTTTGCGCTCTAGGTGTTTTCCATTCATTTTTTGTTAACTAAGCTCCCCCTAGTAACTTGTCCTAGAGATTTTATACTAGTGTGTTTATTTAATTTTATTTCTATTTTGGAACTTTTATCGAATAATGACACTTGACATCTTGCAAGAACCTATCAAGAATCAATCTCTTTGAGTGCACGCCATAAGGGGTTCACTAAGAAAGGGGTGGTTAGAACTTTGGTGCTTCACTAGATTTTTATCCCTTATTTTCACATTATTACTAATACAACTAGCTCTCAAAACCATTACCTAAGCTATTTCTCCTCCTTTGAGTATTCCTCTAGTATTTTCCTCTTTCTATCCCTCATTTATTTCATTAAACTTATTCTCGACTTTAAGTTGTATTGGGTCAATTCGGTGAAACCATTACAATTTAGGGGTATTCTTTACTTTCTTTATTTTTTAGCCTTTCGACCGACCTAACACAAACCTAGTAAATTATCCCTAAAAACACACTAGGTCAACTTGGTTGACCCTGTACAATCGATATTCCCAAAAGAATTTAGGATAAGATCCACCTATATATACAAGATAATTTTGATCATTTTTCATATGAGCAATCAAGAGTTATTATTCTCTCATACTTCTCCACAATATGATCTTCCACCATTCTACTTGAGGAGACTTAGCTTCAGTTTCTTATTTGGAGACTCTAGTCTTGTGGATAAGTCTTGGATTCTTTGAAATTTCTTAGTGATCCTTATAAACCATAACAACCTCTTTCAAATCCCCATTGGCTAAGGGAGAGATTGAGTCTTGATGGGTTCATATTTAGGCAATTATATTCTAACTTTATTCTCTTCTCTTTTAGTAGATATAAGTATCATAAGTGTTGGCTTAAATATTACTATCTTTCATAATTCATGTATTAGGGTGTTACTCATACTTATTTTAATTAAAGTTCCCTATACATATTTTTTATTGCTTTTAACCCCAACTTTGTGCCACAATCTTTGGTGAGCACTATATTAGATTTTGCTTTCTTGTTATTAGAATAGAGTGAACATTTTAAACCTTAGGACTCCATTAGGGTTTTCATGTGATTATATTAGATTGTAGGCTTTATAACCCTTACTATCATGATATGTTGTGATAAGTGATCCCATAATAGGGTCTAGAAGATCCCCATATTGGTCATGTTCCCACTTAACAAGTGTATACCAATCAGAAGTGTAGGTGTGATCTTTCTTATTTGATCTAGGATTAATTCATAGACATGATGCATTTTTAATTACATATAGGTACCATGATAGGAAGATAAATTCACCTCATAGGTCACATTTTTCTTTGGTCATATTATTGGCACGTGCTGTTAGTGTTATTAAGGACATTTTTAGAATACCAAAGGGATTTAATGAATTCTAAAGATGCCATAAATGTGCCTAAGCCTTAATATATGAGGTTTATTTTGACTTTAAAATCACCAATTTAAATGCTAATAAAAAGAGGAAGGCTAGTTGGATGAAAAATAATTTCATCAAGAATCATAACTTTGATTAGAAATTTGAAACATAAGTTTTGGTCCTTGGCCTATCAATTTGTATATACAAATCTTCACATTGCTACATAATACTTTCCTTAGAACTGAGAAAAGTTGGTTCTTACCCTATGGGTGGTGGTTGAGGAATTTTCATATAAAAAATATTTTGCATTAATACATTTTTATGATTAGGAGATGTACTCATAAGATAAAGGAAGGGAATATTACTAAAGACATTAGATAGGTTTTCAATGAGATCCCACTCTTCAAGATTAAGGTAATTGAAGGTGATTTTAATGAGGAAACAAAGGTTTAAATAGAATCATGTTTGACTCTAGAATCTTTTGGACCTAAGTTTAGTTGAGCTTTGACTTGATTTGGTAGTATCATCCGTGGAAATACAATTAATTAAAATACATATGATTGTATTTGCATGGGCAATATAATGGAAAAAATAATAAATTGTATCAGCACAAAAACATGAGAGTGTATTATCAAGAAACATAAGACCATATTGGCATAAAAATATAAATATATGTTGGAACATGTCATAAAATTGCATAAACATGAAATTATATCAATATATGGGATATATTTTTATTATTATAAAAGTTTTGAGTTATATCATCATGGAAAAGTTTGTTAGTTTTTTTTTTAAAAAACTTTTTGAGGCTTGTAAAGTGATAAAAATAAAATTTAACCTATAAGATAGGCATGAATAGTTTTATAGGGACTAAAATGTGTCATATGCTGAGGTAAAGTTTTTTGGGAAGAATGGTTGTGATAAATAATTTGCTTAATGCCATTCATGTTAACCATATTTTATGGATGATTGGAAGAATTAGGGTTAACAACATTTTCTATGACATTAGTAATTGATTCAACATGAAGCTAAATTTCTAGTTACAAAGAATTTTTATTATTTTCAAGTTTATTAATATTTTGTTGAGAGTGATCCTTAAGATGGTTTTCATATATCTCAAGGTAAGAATTAGCTTTATTACATGTATCACAATTGACCTTACCCTAATGAAGTTTTCAAACTTTCTCAAAGCTTTGATAACACACTCTTATCACAACATCATGGTCAAAGTCACAACCATGGAAAAAATCATATTATAAGGTAAAAGGTGAATGGAAATTATTTTGGGAATGAACCAATTTAACATGAAACCAAAAAAACACTTGGTTCTCATACCATTGAGGTTTGGGTCATGAATAATCAAATTCTTTAGGTTCTAGGAAGTTTTATCCAAAAATATTTGAGGCTAAGATATTAATGAATATCAATGTTATTAATTTAATTTTTTGAATGGGGTGGTTGTAAATGACTTCCTAAATTAGGCTGGGAAAGGCCCACTTTTTATAAACCACTAGGAATGATAGTGTGATGAGTTTTGTTAGAGACATGGATATGACCATAAGTATCACTAATTCCATCATTTTTAGCATTTGTAAGTTCTAATAAACAGTCTAGTGTTTTTATTAGGTTGAAGAACCTCAAATTATCTCATGAGGTGTTTCTTTCTTTGATATTGATCAAATTCCTATTCCAGTGATTGAGGAGAGAAGGACCTAAGTATGTATTAGAAATCTGTGTTAAGGAATTTTTTAAAAGATTGAATAGGTTATTTTCAAATATTTTATCTTTGACTTTATGATATATAGATATATAAAATTTAATGTATTTATGTTCTAACTCATTATCTACTTTCTTTTAATTGACAAAACTTCCTAAGTTGTTTACATGTAAGTCATAATATTGTAGTTATTATGCCAACTCATTCACTAAACATTCTAAGATGGTGATAGAGATAAGCTTGATTTGATTGTACCATTCTAAATCATCACCCATATGTAAAGATATATATATATATATATATATATATATATATATATATATATATATATATATATATATATATATATATATATATATATATATATATATATATATATCATAGTAAATAGTTGACATGATTACACCATTATATGTGGTTACAATATGAGGAATTAAGGGTTTATTTTCAAGGTGTTTAATGATTTTGCTATAAATTGGAGGTTGATGGATAATATTTCCAAAATGATACTTAAGGGGGATCAGTGGTACATTGATTTAGAACTCCCCACTATATTTGTCAAGGTTTATTTTTTATTTTCAAGCATTGATTTTGCATTTGCATTAATTGGTTTGAACTATTAGATTGTATATGACCCATTTGGTTTAAAACTTACATTATTACTTGAGTAGTTTTAGGTGTGTTTTAATTGGTTTGAGATGCTTGAGTTTCATGTTGACTAGATTCAAAATCTTGGGTAGCATATGAAGTGCTATTTTCATTAGTATTGATACTAACACTTTGATTTGAGGCACTAAAAGTAGGTTTTGACACAATCATTATTATGATAGGTATATTTGAAGAGGAAGGACTAGAGGAGGTTGCATAATGACTTTATTCAAATCTTATATAAAATATATGGTGAGGTTTCAAATAAGAGATCCATCATGAGAGAATAAACTTATTCAAATGTTTTTATTACATGTTTAGGAAAATTTTCAAGGTATACAATCATCTCTTGCATATACTGGGGACAATCTACACATTCACCCTTATAATCACATTGTTAATGGGGCTGAGTTCTAGCCCTGAGTGTTATGATAACATAAGGGTTAATATTGATATTATTGATTTTGGTGATATCCATATTTTAATAATTATAATTATTTTATTGATAAATGGAAAAAAGTATGAATAAGGATTTTTAAAGATCTTTCTAGTGTCAGTCATGGACATGGCACTAGGGATTTTGGATTGACATCCTTGGAACTAATAGTCTTGGTCACATTCACTTTGATCATGGAGTAATTCCATTGTATGAATGGAATGATATCCTTTAGGGATGACAAAGGAAATAAAAATTGGAAAACAATATATCTTTTAAAAATTTAGAGAGCTAAGAATCTAGGAAGAGAAAATAAAATGTTAAAACCACCAAACACGTTGATGGGGTAAGATTCATATTGGGTTTACCAAATTTAATGATGTTAAAT